>VZQC01006199.1:482375-562235 GCA_009823505.1 Rhizomys pruinosus | reverse complement strand
CTTTGTTTTTTGAGTAGTTTATATATTCTGGAAATCAATGCTTTGTCAGATGTATCTGTGGTGAAGGTTTCCTCCCACTCTGTGGGTTTTCTCTTCACTTCCTTGATTGTTTCTTTTGATGTACAGAAGCTTTTGAGTTTAATGAGGTCCCATTTGTCAATTGTCAATCTTATTTCTTGCACACTGCTGTCTGATTTAGGAAGTCTTTTCCCATGCCTATGTCTTGTAGGAGTTGGAATTTTTTCATTTAGCCTAATTCTCGCCAGGTTTATACAGAGGTAGAAGCAGGTTTGAGAACTTTATTTCACTTGACTGATAATAGTATACCATAGTCCATCCAGTGATAGGCAGTTGGGCTCTTTCTTTGGGGGCTATTATGAATAGTACTGTTCTGAACACGCATGTACATGTATTACATGGATATATGTTTTCTGAATTACTGAGTCTCGTAGTTTTGTTTCAGGAACTATAATAGCAATTCCAAAGCCACTGCAGCATCTTACCCCATTGGTGAGGTGTGAGGGTTGACTCTCTCCACATCCTTACACTTTAGTTTTCCTCCCAGTCCTCCTAGCAGGTAGAAAGTAGGGCTCACTATGAATTTGGCTTGATTTCACTTTGCCCGTGTCCAACAGTGGTGAGCAACCTCTCATGTGTGTCAACCTCTTAAATGTCTCCTTTGTGTATCTTGAGATCCTTTTTCTGTTTTTAGTTGGGTTGTTTTTTACTATGGAATTTGAAAAGTCTTTGTGTATCCTAAATATACAATTCTCTTACCAAATGAATGATTCACAAAAACTCTTGGAAACCAAGTTTGATCTTGTCCCGAGAAGCACAGTAGTTTTCAGATTGTACTGCTCTGTAGCAGGTTTAGGGTCTTGGGTTTGATCTCCAGCATCACAAGAGAAAAGGGAAAAAAAGATTTTCATTTTAGCAATATATTTTCCTTGTTTTCATTTCGTATTTTGGTTTTCAGTGTCTTGACCGGATAACTGTTGCCAGTTCTGTGGCTTCCCACCCTCAGATTATGTTTGAGGAAGATGCCAAATTTGAAGTCTGTTATCTTAAGGGAGGCTGCAAACAGTGGCCCTCGGATCCCTGCTGTGAGTAGCACACTGCTGTATCTGTGACACTTGTCTGCTGCCTCCAGTGAGTCCTGTCAGGGACACAGCAGGTCCGGGCTTCCACAAATTTTGAGGGCATCTTCAAATAGCAAAATACCAATTAATGGGGTCCCTCAATTAATTTGAGCGGCTTAGTTTGCAGGCCAGATAGGAACTGAGAACTCAGCCTACAGGCCCAGAGACAAATCCAGAAAGGGGGGCCCAGAAGAATAATGTGAGATGGGAAGAAGAGAAGAGAAGGAGAGAGAAGCCCATACTGTGGAGACCTCCCGGAGCTCTGACCCTCCAGAAATGTAACTTGCCTGAGGCAAAGGCAGAATGTGGAGTCTGGATTGGCTTTGTGGAAAAACACAAAGGACAGCAAAATAAAAACAAGTCTCCTCAGAAATGCTCTTGTGCTTTGTTTTTTTACTTCAAATTAGTTTCTAGTCTGAACATTCTGCAGTCTGAGCTGCCAAGTATAATTCACAGTTCCCTGTTCCTACCTGTAGGCTTGCACCATAATAAACTAAAATTCCAAAAGTCCTGCAAGGGAAGGAAGTCATTCAGTCTTCAAAAATTAAATTCTGTTCCTTGGGTGCTATGTACCAAGGCAGGAAATTGAATGAGAACATTTGAGAGATATTCCTAGCAACAGAGTTTGAAACAAGAAGTCTTTTCTGCTTAACCCTCCTGTAGCCAGAACACCACACCTCCCCCCCAATATCACCGAAGCTCTGTCCACCCAGTATTCTTCCCTACTTTACACTTCCTCTTTGAACAATGAGTTTTCTTCTCAGATGTGGCTCCTAGTGTAAGTGGATCAAATCTACCTGGTTTGGAAATTGCTCAATAAGGGATGCTTGCTCATATTACAGAACGGCCTCCCACCGTGTGACTAGCCCTCCTGCAGTTCCCTTTGAAGTCCTGCATGTGAAGGCCAGCCAGGTTTCCCTCCATCCAGGTGTTGTGATGGCCCATCCATTGTGAGACGAGACTTGCCCAGTCTCTGTGTTGGGTACTCAGGATGTCTACTTTTGTCTGGTTGGAGGAAAAGGGAGCAGAGTTTGGACAGAGGCTGCAGATTATGGGCAGTGGGACCAAGGAGCAAGGCCAGGTGGCTTGCTGAGGTGGTTCATGTGCACAAGTTCCATGGAAACTGGGCCAGGTTTCCTGAAGCGACCACTCTCCAGGCAGGGTCCTTGGAATAGAAACATCTGCCTCAAAGGATTCCTTTGCACAGTCGACTTCCAGCATCTTCGTCTGAAGGTTCAGCCAGCTCTGGCTCAGATACTTTGTCAAGCAAAAGTGAATGGAACCAGGGCCAGTTTTAGAAGCTCTGTGAAGTTAGTCTTTCTTTGCAACCTCCTGATGTCTTCTGTGCATCCTTTCCCCACATTAGTGCCTGGTCTACACTTAGCTCTTGCCCTCCTCTCTTTCTACCCCTATACCTGCCTATTCTCAAAACCCCCTCAGACCTTAAAAAGGGAACTAGTGCCAGCCACTTAGACTTTAGCATGAATTTCAATCAAGGGTCACACACCCTGGAGATATTTACATCTTGAGTTTTACTTTTGATTGTGAAAGGGAAGGTTGAACCTGTTCTAATTTGCTTCTCTGTTGCTCTGATAAACATCAGGCCAAAAGCAACTTAGAGGAGGAATGGGTTTATTTGGCTTACAGGTTACAGTCCATCATCAAGAGAAGCCAACCCTGGAACCTGAAGGCAGGAAGACTGCGGAGGAACCTTGTTTACTGGCTTGCAGATAGCCCCTGACCTTTTCCTCTCATAGATAGCCCAGGCCTACCTACCCAGGGATAGCACTGCCCACAGTGAACTGGGCCAACTACATCCATCAGCAATTAAGACATGCCAGTCTGATCTGGGAAATCCTTCAGTCGAGGTCCCCCTTCCCAGGTGACTCTAGGTTTGTGTCAAGTTGACATAGTTAGTGTCAGGCCTGGAGAGAAAGCCCGAAGGTATCAGCAAGGAGGTGAAGGCTGTACTTCTCAAGCAAGCTTTTTGTTCTTGCTCTAGGAATCACATCATTTAACTTGTTTTTCCATAACCTAGATCACCTAGAGCCCCCAAAGGCTTTCACATCTCCCTTTGGTCCCCTCCGCTCCTCTATAGGAACTGCCCTTGGCCTGATAATTCATATGAGACCCATGGGGCAGGTCATTGCATCCAAAGGAGAGACCTGGTGTTGAGAATCCAGGAAGTACAATCCTGGAGCAGCCAGGAGGGTTCAAGCTGCAGTCCATTCCTTAAGAACTTTAGGCATCTGGGCAGGCTGTGAACTCTCTCCATGCCCACTTTTCTTAACCTATTAAATATAAACATAGCAATCCTACAGGACTGAACTGAAGACTAAGTAGAGTGTTTGCACCATGCCTGGAGGAACGGAAGAGGGAACCTTAGTAAACAGGAGCTCTTTGGAACTTTTATTACTTTGTGGGACACAGGCAAGGATATGTGAAAGAAAGACAACTGAGGAATGAAAACAAGCTAGAAGCTGGGATGTGAGGACTTGGGCCCCCCTACCCTGCTTCTGCCTGCTTCAGCTGTGATTCAGGGGCCTCCTATGGGACCCCCAGCTGTGATGCAGTGACCTCCTATGGGACCCCCAGCAGGAGGAACACCGGATGGGGCAGCTGGAGTCTAAGTTTTGAATTCCTGAGAAGAGACATAAGCTCCTCAGCTTTGCAGCCTCATCCATCCAAACCACAGGCAGGAGGTTAAAGTGCCCTACATGTGAGATGGCTCAGCAGGCAAACGGTCAAGCCTGAGGACCTGAGTTCAATCCCCGAGTCCCACATGGTAGAAGGAGAGAAGCAACTCCTGAAAGCTATCCTCTGCCTTCCACATATGCTCCATGGCACACGTGTACCTACACACATACACACATACAAAATAGATACATTTAATAATAAAAAATCTTCTAAAAATGCACCAAATGGTTGCCCAGACACAGCATGGGACACACGGGAAGAGACACTGTGCTGGGCCTTCACGCCTTCATGCCGTCACTTGACACATCTTCATCATACTTTATTATGTTTGTCAAATCTAACAACCAGGGACCAGCAGACAGACTCTGAAGAGAAAGAAGTGACAGCTGCTTGTCTGAAAAGTAAGGAGGCAGAGAAACTATAAAAGCAGATGTCAGCATTACCAGTCACAGTTCTAAGGCTCTTGAGAGGAGACTTAGCTGGTGTTCTAAATCCTGCCTCTGCGGAAGGTGGTAAGAACACAAGCTAGTTGACTGTGTGCTATGAAGGACAGTGGACTTTTGGCTAGTTAGTTCCAGGGATGCACTGACTTCCCTTTATTTCCATTTGGTTCTGGTGACAATCCTGTAGTTCAAAGAGCCCATGTTGTTTACCTCGGTTTTACAAATGAGAAAACTATGGCCTCAGGTAGGTGAGACTTTTCCAGTCTTAGAGAACTGGAAAATGGTGCTCTGGGCTTGACTTCCAGGCTTCTCTCTTGAAGTGCAAAGCTCTTCCTCCTAGACATTTCCAAGCATAGTCCTGAGCATCTGTGTGGGGCCACCAAGTTTGTGGCAGGGCTATGGCTCCCTACCTCTATGTGTTGTGTGTTCAGTGTTCATCAAGAGCCTGGCATGGGAGTGATCAGAAAAATCCTGATGGGGGCTGGAGAGATGGCTCAGTGATTAAGAGTGCTGGCTGCCCTTGCAGAAGATCTGGGTTCAATTCCCAGCACCCACATAGCTGTGTAACTCCAGTTACACTGTGTAACTCCAGTTTCAGGGGATCTGACAAGCTCTTCTGACCTCTGTGTGCATTGCACAGCACAGGTGCACTTACACACATGTAGGCAGTACACTCATACACATAAAATAAAATAAAGTAAAATAAAATAAAATACTTTTTGTCTTTTTGAGACAGGGTCTCCCTGTAGCCCCAGCGGTTCTGGAACTCACTATATAGACCAGGCTGACTCGAATTCACAGACATATACTTGCCTCTGCCTATAGAGTGCTGGGATTAAAGGCATGCACCACCATGCCTGGCAATAAAAAATATTTTTTTAATTTTTTAAAAAAAATTTTATTTTTTTATTTTTTATGTGTATGAGTGTACTGTCTGCATGTAGGTTGGTGCACCAGTGTGATGCAATGCTACAGAGGTCAGAAGAGGGCATCGGATTCCCCTGGAATTGGAGTTAAAGACAGTCCCTAGCCGCCATGTGGGTGCTGAGAATCGAACCCAGGTCCTCTGCAAGAGCAGTAGGTGCTCCCAACCACTGAGCCATCTCTCCAGCCCCAATAATAATTTTTTTTTTTTAAAGAAAAAGTCCTGATACCTGCACAAAGAGAAACAAGAACAAAGTTGGGGAAAAAGAGAATTTTGAAACTGCTCAAAATGGATCCCTTACTATGTCGAGAACATTTCTTTCTCAAGCAATGAAAATCTAAAGAGAGTCACAGAGCTATTTGCACATTGGAGTAAGCCTGCTTTCTGGTAGGTTCTGCCACCGAGAACAAGTCCCCTACAGGTGCCATCAGATTGAGGTTTCTGAGCCCCCCCATACCAATAAGTGCCATTCTCCACCACCCACCTCACACGCTCAGTGTGCTCAGGCACCCAGGGCCACTGGCAGCCTTGGCGAGTGCTCTCCCATAAGCCAAACACATCCCTCTCACCTCACAAGCCCCTAGCTGAGATTCTTGATTGTCCCTTTGCTGCCCTTCTTCTAGGTGGCATTCTCCTGACAGAGCCAGGCTGTTTATACTGTCTTCACCATCCAACACAGCCCCAATGTGTCACTGTGCATCTCAGCAGTGGCCTCTTGTATAGCCTGAATGTTATAAACACAGTCATCTATGGATACCAGATACCCCCAAAAGCCCCATGGATACAATCAGTTGTAAATCAAAAATGATCAGAAAAAATAATACTGAGTTTTGTACTTAATACATCTTCATCATTATTCCCTAAGTAATACAATGTAACAACTATCTATATGTTACTTACTTTGCACTAGGTATTAGATGTCATCAAGAGATTATTGAAAGCCTACAGGAGCATTTGAATAGGTTATAAGCAAATAAACACTATGTCATTTTTATATGTGAGAATCTGGGCATTTGAGTGTCTATAGGGGCCCTGAGACTGATTTTCCATGGATCCTGAAGAAAACTAACACACACACACACACACACACACACACACGCACATATATATATGATATGTGTGTGTATATATATGTGTGTATATATAATATATATATGTATATATAATATATATATATATATAGAGAGAGAGAGAGAGAGAACTTATTTACTTATTTTGGAGATAGGCTGTCTCTGTAGCCCTGGCTGGCCTATAACTCACTATGCAGATCAGATTGGCCTCAATCACAAAGAGATCCATCCTTCTCTGCCTCCGGAGTGCTGGGATAAAAGGCATAGACTACCATGTCCAGCTATAAAATATATTCTTAAAATATTGTTAAAATATCGGGCCATGCCGGGTGGTGCACGCCTTTAATCCTAGCACTTGGGAGGCAGAGGCAGGCAGATCTTTGTGAGTTCAAGGCCAGCCTGGTTTACAGAGTGAGTTTCAGGACAGCTGGGGCTACGGGGAGACCCTGTCTTGAAAAGACCAAAAAAAACCTATCAGGCCACTAGGAGAATCACATCAGGAGTCCTTGATGATGCCATATAGGTGGCCACTAGTTCATCCAGGAAGTTCTGGCCCTGCTTCCTTGCCATCCTCCTCCCCTGCTAGCACATTGGCTCTGCAGCCTGCCCTATCCTCCCATCACCCACAGACACTTCAAGTGCAAAGCTGGGCTGGGTGTTGTGGAAATTATGTGTCACCTCCTGGACACTCTAAGAATAAACTAACCTTAGTTAGATAAGTGGGCGCTTCCCATTCTTCATGATGCTCCCTGCCTGAGAAGCAGATGCACTCCAGGAAGCCAGAACCAAGACTACAATCTTAGCAAAGCAGACACAGTGGGCAGACAACTGGTGGGACTGAGCGGCGGAGACCAGCTCTTGCAGAAAGCTTTCCTCTTCTCTCCTACTGTGGGAGTCCCCCGTTTTCCCCTATGTGAGAGGCTATTTGGGGCTGGAGGATACTCCGAGGGGCTGGAGGATACTCCGAGGGCCTGGACCTTGTGGGTTGTTAGGATGTAGACAGGCGGGTGGCGGGGGAGGCCACCCTCCAGGCAAGAGCAATTTCACGGGCAAAGGTGGTATCATCCAGTGTATGGAGAAAGGGGTGCCTGGGGAGATGACAGAAGACTCCATGGGATAGGAGAGGGGAAGAGTGCTAAGTCTCTGAGAAAGAGGCCAAAGAGTTTGGACACAGAATAACAAGCAAAAAAGGTCTCCATAAAAATGAAGCTTGAGAAGGGGAAGGCAGAGCCACATCCTTCCACAGCTAGGGGCTTCTGTCCATCTCCTGTTTTGCCCAGACAGCAGCCTGAAAAAGAAAGTATGTTCTCCATTGTACAAATGAAGTCCCCAAGGCTCAGAGAGACTAAGAAAGTTGCTATAAGTCACTAGAAAGTAAGTTGCTGGCCCAGGATTTGAACCCAGATCATTTTATTTTGTTTTTAAGAATTAAAGGTCTGAGAAGATGGCTTCATTGGTAAAGTGCTTGCCACACAAGCATGGATTCATGAAATTGGACTAGAATCCTAGCACAAGGAGGTGGAGACAGGAGGATTGCTGGAACTTCCTGACCAGCTACTCTAGTTGAATCAATTCAGTAAGAAACCTTGTCCTAAAAAATATACTGGAGAATAATAGAGGAAAATACCCAGTGCTGACCTCTGTCCTACACACCACACACACACACACACACACACACACACACACACACACACACACACACGCACACACGCACTCAGGCACACACATAAAATCAAAGCAGTCATTAGCCCTTTACTCATTTTACTGATGCTTATTTTATGGTTTGAGCAGTTACTTGAATTACGCATGAGAAAGGCACCATCATACTGTCAGTCTTAAGGGCCCCTGGAGACCTCGATCTGCCCAATGGATCAACTGGGGCCCAAGTTCCCACACCCTAGACACAGAGTGGCACGCAAACTGCCCTGACCTTGAGTCCCAGCTCAAGCCACACTGCTGGCTTTCAAAGATGCAAGTAAAAATGGCAGCACAGCCTGCAGATTTTCAAGGACAACTCAAGGCAGCCCTCACCCTGAACAGCGCCCGAGAACCTCCTGACCCACAGGCAAAGCCTCATCCTGGCATAGCCCGAGAGTCAGGTGCAGACACAGCCCTTGCTGAGCAGAGCTTCTCTACCCTGCTAGTAAGCAAGAGCCTGTTTAATGAGGGTAATTATATGCAGGGACAGGTGGCTACTGCAGCAACCACTCCTAAGGGCTGTGGATTTGAGACAGGCAGTCTGCATGGAGGAGAGACGTGGCTCTTGAGACCCTGAACAGATAAGGAAGTGTGGTGTCAACAAAGCAGATAGGAAAGCTCAAATGGTTGGTTTTGTGGGGCTCTCCTGGTGACTGGTGGGGCTGAAGTTTAAGAATTGTTCCTGGGCTGGAGAGATGACCTAAGGGTTAAGAGCTCCGACTGCTCTTACAGAGGACCCGGATTCGATCCCCAGCACCCACATGGCGGCCGAGAACGGTCGAAACTCCAATTCCAGGAAGAACTCCAGTTCCAGGGGAATCTGACACCCTCTTCTGACCTCCATGGCATTGCACGACACGGGTGCACAGACTTGCATGCAGACAGTACATTCATACACATACAGAAATAAATAAAATTTAAAAAGAATTGCTCCTGTGAGCACATAGCTGTTCAAAATAAGATATGGATTTATTCCTGACGTTAACATTCAGCTATCCCTCACCTTATCTTTGCAAAGCCTTGGTTTTCCCATCTGTAAAATAGGGATGAGAATACACTAGTTGCAGGGTAGCAGACGAATGCCATAGGATGAGGGCTGCTCTGCCCAGAATCCATGTTCCCCATTGCACTTGTGGTCCTGACAAACCAAGTAAGGTAGAGCTGTGGTCTTCAGAAGGTGAATTCACTGCCTAAATAAAACTCAAACCTATAGGCAAAGTAATGGCTTAAAAAAATAAAGACTTTGGGGGCTGGAGAGATGGCCTAGCAGTTAAGAGCGCCAACCGCTCTTGCAGAGGACCCAGTTCGATCCCCAGCACCCACATGGCATCTGAGAACCGTCTTTAACTCCAGTTCCAGGGGAATCTGACGCCTTCTTCTGACCTCCGCGGCATTGCACGACATGTGTGCACAAACCTGCATGCAGACAGTACATTCATACACATATGAAAATAAATAAATAAAAAAAATTAAAGTAAAAAAATAAAGATGTTGGCAATGTTGCCGAATTTAAGAGATTGATTTCATTTCTGCGGGCTGTCTAAAAGCAAAAAATATAATTTGAATAATATGCTACTTAAAATAGCAATCAAATAATATTTGCTAATTTGGCTATCTCAGTTCTGACCCAGAATCAAGGCAGATTCCATGAGTTACCGGCAGCTTCCACCCACCAGCTCTGTGGCTCCCAGGCACTCACACATCTGACTGAGTGGCGACAAAAGTAAAGACTCCCTTGTCTGCCTCAGTTTTGACAATTGGCTTGTCTGAGTCACAGGACTCAGGAAAGCCCTATACTTATTATACTTCGTGATTTGCACTGATTTTAGGGGGTGGAAACTAGGAGCAGGTAAAGGAGAGACTTGCCAAGACGAAATATCTTTGTTCTTCAGAGGTATCAACCTCTGGCCACACTGGCATGTGTTTCTTAAGTGAGTTTCTGTGTCCGGGTTATTTTTGTTTGGTTGATGGGTTGGTCTGGTTTGGCTTTAGGAAGAGCTTTGTTATCGAGGCACGACTTACCTACCCGTAGCCACCTGAACTCTATCCAACTCCATTCTGCTCTCTGTAGGTTGGGCTGTACTATGTGATTAAAAGCTAACCCTGTAGTCACATGACTGGTCCCCCTCCTGATTGGTTGGTCTAGAGACCAACCATGAGCTGCCTCTGTAGCATTAACTGAAATGTTGGCCACCATGAATAACAGATGTTCCCATCAGTCAGTAAATTCCAAAGGTAGAAGATTTCTTTCAAGAATTGGGAATAAAGGCCAGCCACATTCTTTACTATATAGCCAGTGGCTGAAAATAAATCTAATAATGACAAAAATCCCTGGTCCCTGTACAAATTCTCTATGTATACTAGAATACCACACTACTGTGAAAATAAATAAGGCACAGCTCACACACGAAGTGTTGCATATATTACAGATGGGACAACCAAACTCACTGGCAGTGCTGTGTGTTTCCCATGTAGCAGATGGCGCTCTTCTGTAGAATAAACAAGCCCCCGCCTCCTGTGCCCACTCCTCCTGTAAGTTTCTGCCTCTTTGAGTGACCATGGCTGTTTCATGTTCCTGGCTCCCTTGTTCTGAAAAAGACTTGCAGATACATTGTCCAGGTAGAGAATGGAATCTCTATGTGTTCCTATGGGGGAGACACAGAATGTGACTTTGTAGTTATTCTTCTGAAAGTGAAACCACAGCTTTCAAGGAATCTAAAGAGGGAAGGTGGCATTGGAAGAGAGCAGAGACCTGTTCTAGTGACCAAAATCTCTCAAGCCTATTGATAAAAAGGGAAGAAATCCCTTTCAAAACCATGCTGGTTTCTCTCTCTCTCTCTCTCTCTCTCTCTCTCTCTCTCTCTCTCCACACACACACACACACACACACACACACACACACACACACACACACACACGAGTCCCTCACCTGAGGAAAATCTTCCAAGGTTACCTGCTCTCCAGATAATTTCTCTCCACATGTAAAACCATGGACCCTGCTGTGGCTGACTTCAAAGAAGGTTCTAGACTACATCTCTGCATTCCTTCCTAGCTTGGAAATTCTGACAATGTTCCCTGCGCTCTTTGATCATTCCTCTTCTCTGGCCCTTTTACTTACCATGGAGTTCATGAGGTTTAACCTCCAGGCAACTTCCCAGCAACCCACCAAGGCCGTGGGAAGGGCCCTACCGTGTGTTTACAAGGCACATGTTTCTGCGGTACTCCTGAAGAAAGCTCACACAGGCACATGTTTCTGCGGTACTCCTGAAGAAAGTTATTTTGAAAACAGTTTGGAAAGTGGTCTGCTGCATCTGCTGTTCCTTCCCTGCATTTCCCCACTAACTGCGAGGAGCTTGGGTGGCCAGGCATTTGGTGCAATCTGACTAAGGTGAAGTGGAGCTAGGGTTCCATTTAATTGGATTAATTGGATGTGTTTGTAGGAATTTCAGTTACCTCTCTTTGTAGTTACTTTCAGAAACACTTAAGTTATTGTATAACTTCCACAAATGTTCTGTCACCCACTGAGTCAACTCATGAAGATCATGACGAGGCAAGACCAGCCCAGCACATGTAGATCATCAACATCCACGCTATTGGCTGTTATCACATACACTATACCTCATGTAAAGATTTAAATGCCCCCAGATTTTACAGTTTGTAGAGAAAAAATGATATTTAATAAGATTTCCCCCAAATCTGATAATTGTCCTACAAATGAATATTACCAATAACTATTTTTAAACATGAGAAAAAATTTTAAAATATCAGCCATACTGAAGTATCAGATATACCAGAAAAAAAGACTATACTATCTTTTCAATTATCTTTCCAACACTGAGTTATCTTTAAATTCTCTCTGTGGAAAATTATATTACAAAATTCTCATAGAAAAGATGATTAAAAATTATGCAGCACACATTTGCTACCTGCAGTTTGCCAAATGGCTAATTAGTAAAAATGTGATTTTTATGAATTCCATGATGTTTGTAATATTTGGCAACATTTTGTTTTTACATTACAAATTTGTAATTTGCTCCTATTACTTTGCTGATTCAAAATAAATATTCACTTATGTACTTAATTTCATGTTTATCATTTGGTATTTTTGAGACTCCCAAGCCTTGGATCTACGCGGGAGTCCTTTCTTTCTTCACTGACCACCCTGTCTTCCCTCCCTCATGAGCATTGACTGGATTAATGGTGTCTTTGACGTTAAACTAACATGCTCCTTGCCCATAACAGGAGTATATGCTGCTTGAAGACGTAACCCAGACCTAGAGCTCCGCCTACATGGCCACACTGCTGGAAACAACAAGTGCCAGTTAGCCAAGCATTGGAAATGGGATGGTATTTTTCCAGGCAGGTGGCCTGGGCAACTTCCCAGCATGTGGGCATTCAGTAGTAGTCCATGTGCTCAGCCCCTTGCATCTTCTCCAGGAAGACAGCTGCTCTGCAGAGAGGCGTGTGATCCCTGTTAATAATACTCCAGCCAGTGCTCTATTTACCAAAGTCAAAAGACCCTTCTCAAGGTCAGAGTCAGACAGGGTTACAGAGACAAGAATTGGGTTTGGACCCTGACAGAGCCACATTAGAGAGGGGACAGAGGTGGCATTGGGCCACCCTGCTTGCCTTTGTTTCCTTCATGTCTGGGGCAGAGGGCTCAGTGCTGCTTCCTCGGTCACCTGCACTCCCCACCTTGCCCAGCCCCCCACTTCCTCACCTTGCCCAGCCCCCCACTTCCTCACCAGATCATTTCTGCTTCTTTTCTACAATCTCTGTAGAGTGGGCATAGCTAATATTTCAGCCCCCATCCTTTGCCCCCTTATGTCTGCAGGTCCCAGGGACAACTAGCCAAGAATCCCTGTGTGCAGGGGTCCTGGTGATAAGGCAGAGGGAGTCTTGGTTTGTACAGAGCTGCATCCATTAGCTGATGGGGGGTGGGGGGTGCTGGAGAAATGGCTCAGTGGTTAAGAGCACTTGCTGCTCTTGCAGAGGACCAAGGTTTGATTCCCAGCACCTACATGGTTACTGACAATTGTCTGTAAATCCAGTTCCAGGGGGTATTACACTCTCTTCTGGCGTCTTTGGGCAATGTATGCATGTGGTCCAATTGCATATACACGGGCAAAATGCTCATACTCCTAAAATAAAAATAACAAATAGAAGCTTTTAAAAAATATATTGGCTGTTGCCCACAAGTCCCATGGGTATTTGGGCACCTGCCGTCTCCCATGTGCCTGTTAGCATCTGTGCTGGTCAGCTTTTATTGTCAATGCGACACATCCTAGAGTCACTGGGAAGAGGGAACATCAACTAAAGAATTTCCTCTATTAGATTGGGCTGTAGCCATGCCTGTGAAGAGTTGTCTTGATTGATGATTGATGTTCGGGGGAGCAGGCCACTAGACAGTGCCATTCCTAGGCTGGTGGGCTAGCAGACTGTGAGCCAGGGAGCAAGCCAATAAGCAGCTCCTCCATGGTTTCTGCCTCCAGGTTCCTGCCCTTACTTCCCTCGGTGATGGACTATGACCTGGAAGTATAAGCCACATAAACCTTTTCCTCCCCCAAGCTGCTTTAGGTCACGGTGTATGTCATCACAACAGAAAAGCAAACTAGGACAATGTCTGTTATAGTTGGAATAGGAATTTCCCCCTTAAGTGTTGAAAGTCTGTTTCCCAGATGGTGGTGTTATTTGGGGAGGAAGAGGGTCTCTGGGGGTATGCCCTCTGGAGAGTCATGGCCCTCACCTCTGCCTCTCCTCTGTGCCTCCTGGCTACCGTGAGCTGAGCAGCCTCTGCAACACACTGCCTGGATCCCCCATGATGTTCTGTTTCGCTTAAGCCCAAAGCAGTGGACCCAGGCGACCTTTGACCTCTGAAACAATAAGCCAAAATAGATCTTTCTTCCTTTTAAATTGCTCCTCTTAGTGACCAAAAAAACTAAGACACAAAGCATCTTTAGGATGTGAACCCATTCCAGGAAATGCTTCTTTACCAAAAAAGGAGTAACCTAAAGATGAGCCGCCTGTACCAGAACAGTCGGGTAGTCAAGTTCAAGGTGAGCCAGGTCCTTCCACCGTCCTGCATGGGTAGCTACTTCCTACTGACAGATCACGGACCCTGCTTAGGTTCCTCCCTACAGCAGAGCCTCTTCCTTTTCCCGACTCCACTCTCCCCATGAAGGCTCATGGGACTATCTTCAGAGGTGCAGCAGGAGACACAGCCTAGAGCTGTCACGCCTGAGGAGTTCCCTTTATCTTTTAGGGAACTCCACTCTGGTAAAGGTAGACTTTTGGCTTTGCTGGCAAAATGAATTTCAGGATGAGCCAGTATAAAGCAGAGTTAGGGTTTATTAAGTCATTCTTACTATAGATCTTAAGCAGAAGCATTAACAGAGAGATGCTCAGAAAGAAAGTTAAGACACACCTGAGAGCCTGGTTGTGGGCTTCTTTTTTTTTATTTTATTTATTTCTGTATATGTATCAATGTACTGACTGCATGCAGGTTTGTGCACCCATGTCGTGCAATGCCGCAGAGGTCAGAAGAGGGTGTCGGATTCCCCCGGAACTGGAGTTCTCCTGGAATTGGAGTTTCAGACAGTTCTCAGCCACCACGTGGGTGCTGGGGATCAAACCCAGGTCCTCTGCAAGAGCAGTCGGCGCTCTTAACCGCTAGGCTATCTCTCCAGCCCGGTTGTGGGCTTCTTAAGGGCAAGTCAAGGTTGAGTGCCCTAGTGGTGACTGTATACAAGACTCTAGAAACTTTTAGCATTTAACTATTCAGTAGATTCCTAAGGGAACTTTCCCTCCTAGATCTATCCCCTTTTTCTATAATTGAGATTATAGGGTGGCTGCAGAGGTGCTTTAAATAGAATCTGATGAGGTAAAACCAGGAGCCACAAAGTTGGCACAAGGGGTTTAACAAATATTATTTTACCATAAATGGGATTTCTGGCAATTCTAGAAAATTGCAGTTTTATAGATGGGAAGAGAGAAAGGCCCTGTTCTAGTTTGTCTTCCATTGCTGTGACAAAACACTCTGACCGACACCAACTTGGGGAGGAAAGGGTTTATTCAGTTCACATCTACTGGGTCACAGTTCATCACTCAGGGAGCACAAGGCAGGATCTCAGGGCAGGAACCTGGAGGCAGGAGCTGAAGCACAGGCCATGGAGGAATGCTTCTTACCGGCTTGCTCCCCTGGCCCATGCCCAGCCTGCCCTCTTACACGGTACACAACAAACTGCCCAGAGGTGGCACCACCCATAGTGGGCTGGGCCCTCCCACACTGCCCAACAATCAAGACAATACTCCACAGACGTGGCCACTGGCCAGTCCAGTGGAGCCAATTCCCCAACTGAAGCTCCCTCAACCCGGGTGTGTCAAGTTGACACTAAAGCTATCCAGCACAGGCCCTAAGCAAATATTGTTAACTTTGTTGAATCTTTTAAAGATTTTTGTTTTGCTTTGTTTTGTCTTGAGACAGGGTCTCCCTATAGCTCCAGATGGTCTGGAATTTGCTATGTAGACCATGCTGGCCTGGAGCTCATAGAAATATGCCCCCCTCTGCATCCCAAGTGCTGGGATTAAAATGTGTGCCACCACACCTGATTTTTTTGTTTTTAATTATAAGTGTGTATGTGTGTTCGGGCATGTGCATGCAAGTGTATGGACCTCTGACAGCCAGCACAGGGTGTCAGAACCCCTGGAGCTGGAGTTCCAGTTCCAGTTCCACCTGCTACAGTGCCAGGACCAAACTCAGGTTCTCTGAAAGAGCAGTAAGCTCTCTTAACTGTTAAGCCATTTCTCTAACCTCTGGTTGAATTCTTTTTGTTTGTTTATTTTGTTTGGTGTTTTGTTTTGGTTTGTTTTTATGAGACAGAGTCTTCCTATAGCTCCAGCTGGCTTAGAACGCACTATATAGACCAGGCTGGCCTCAATCTCACAGAGATCTACCTGCCTCTGCCTCTCGAGTGCTGAGATTAAAGGTGTGCACCACATACCTGTATTGAGTTCTTAATTCTCTGCCGTTCCTCATTCTTTTCTTCCTATCTTGCTTATAGGACCTCTGGCAACTCTGGCAGGTCTTTAGGGTCCATAGCAGCTGACCCACAGGCTCTGTGTAAGTCAGCCCCCGGGGACTCTAACATAACATCTGATCTGCCCCCCTAAGTTCTACCTGATCCTTCCGTGATGAAAGCAAGCCAGACGAAGACATGTCTCTCCATCCTTGGTGCACTGGCTCCATCTGAGTTACCTCAGCCAGGGCTGTGCTCAAACTCAGGCACCTTTTGAGAAGGGGGAGCTCCAAGGAAATGCCCTATGTTCTTCAAGAGCTCAGAGCTAAACTGGAGTGAATTCCAGATCTGGGAACCAGGGAAAGGGGGAGATGAAACGAGAGCAACTGTGGAGCTGGGGCTGGGGAGGGAGCTGAGGAGCGTATTAGACCAGACAGAAGACTGGGGCTGGGGAGACAGGTTTCATAAGAGACTTCGTGTGGGGTGTTGGGGGTGTATGTGTACCAGAGGTCTGTTGAGCTCCATCTTATTCTTTGAGGCAGGGTCTCTCACTGAACTTGATGCTCACTGATTGGCTAAACTAGTTGGCCAGCTGGGAATCCTTCTGCCTCTGCCTCTTTGGCCCCCTGTCTCAGCTGCCTTCTCTATGGTGCAGGGACAGCAGTGACCATCAAATTAAAGAGGACAGGAGAGCTGAGGGTGATCCACAGGGTATAGTCAGCCCTGCCCAGCCATCATTATTATTAGACCCACTGTTAAAAAGTGTTTTGGATTGATATTTTCTCTTTGTCATTGGGGAGAGGATCAATAAAGCCCAGAGTCTGACAGCAAGGTTGACTGAGGACATCAGCAGCCTAGAGGACTCAACACACCATAGTTATCAAAAAAACAGGAAATGGAAGTCCACAAGCTGGGGCAGCCTTAAGATTCAAGGTCGGGGTTGAACAGAGTTCCAAATAGCTTCTTCTTGACTGACGGTCAATTCCTGACATTCCATGGGCATCAGTCATCTCTTTGGCCTGGACATATCATGAAGAAAGAATTTCAAGCAAGCAATCCTGGGCATAGAAATCAATCATTTAGCTTAACATTGGTATTCCATTCACTCAAAAAGTTTACATGAGGCCAGGCGTGGTGGCTCACACCTTTAATCTCACCACTCTGGAGGCAGAGGCAGGTGGATCTCTGTCAGTTCAAGCCAGCCTGGTCTACATAGTGAGCTAGCTCCAGGCCAGCTGGGACTAAAGGGAAACCCTGTCTCAGGAGGACCAAAAAACAAAACAAAACAAAAAAAAAAAACAAAAAAAAAACTTAAATGAGAAGCTAGCCTGTGTGATATGTACTTGGGAGGCAGAGGTGGGTGGATCTCTGTGAGATCGAGGCCAACCTGTTCTCATTGTGAATTCCAGGCCAGACCCTGTCTCAAAAAGACCAAAAAACAATCAAACAAAACCCCCCAGCTATTCTCCCATCAGGGATCTCCACTTGCCTCCCCTACTACAGAGTTATAAACTTGGCAGTGGAGGGGTCAGGGTGCTGTGAAACACTAAGTCTTGCCGACTTTGTCAGTCAGAGAAGTGTACAGTAATTTCTATGTATACAAGGGAAATAAATATATATATATTATATATATATATACATACACATACATACACATATATGTATTGATAAGTAGCCTCACTTATGTGGCCCAAACTAGCCTCATACTCACTATCCTCCTGCCTCAGCCTCTCAAATGCTGGGATTACAGGTGTGCACGTTAAACAGGGTCCTCATGAAGTGAGCTCTGCCAGCCTGCTGCTGTGCACATTATCCCTGTGCATAGCAAGTGCTCCGTCCATGTCACGTCTTCCCGCCCTCTAAGATGCTACCGGAGCTTTATGCCTGCGTGCAATGAGGGGTCTAAGAGGAAGGCTTGCAGGTGGGAGGAGAAAAGCAAGTTTGCTGCCCTCTTCTGGGTGGAGAAAAGAGAACAGAGAGAAGAGACTTGCTGCTCAGAGGTCAGTGTCCTTCCCCGCGGTTGCCACATGGCTTCCTGCCCTGATAAACTCTCGTCTTTGCTCAGATGCCCTCTCAGGAGAGAGGCTCTTCTGGACCGGTCTCCCCATCGCTCCTCATCTCCTTGCTCTGCTTTATTTTTATCTCCACCAGACCTATATTATACATTTGTTTGTTCAGCTGTCTTTCCTACTAAAATGTACACTACAATTACAGGAACTGTGTTTTGTTCCCTGCAAGCATCAAGTCTCCATTCTGCCAATTATTGCCTGAGTTGACCTTGGTCATGTCATTCACCTTTCTATACCTTCTATTAGGTCATTTTGATCATTAAATGTACCAGCAAGAAAACAGCACTCAGCACCATGCCTGGCACATCCTAAGTTCTCAGTAAATATTAGCTATTATTTGATGGATCGTTTTCTAGTAGATTTTTATTTCCCTCTGATCAGCTGTATGGCTAAAGCCCCTGTAGCTGCTTAGGGACTAGTTTTATCTGAGGTAGAGTTAGAAATAGAAAACTGCACTAATGAGGGACCATGAAGATGCTGCTTACCTTTCCAAAGCCAATGAACTAGAAATCTCTAAGAAAGATCCTGTTTCTCAACAATGACTGCATGCTGGAATCCACAGGAGACCCTTAGCAATTATTGATGCCTGAGTCTCACCCCAGAGAGTCCTACATCACTGGTGTGGCAGGTGGCCTGAACATCGGGATGTTTTTTAAATTCCCCAGGTGCTTCTAACCTGTAGCAGGTTTGAGAGGCACGGCTCCACGGATTTCTCCTTCAAAGTCAGTGAGACAAATGTCTGTTTATGGCCTGACAGTGACTGCATCTTCCCAGAAAGCGACAGTTGCTGGAAGACTGGCCCATTAAAAATTAATCACTTTGGCCCAGCAGGACTCCTCACTTAAAGACTGCTGTTGAAATGGACTCAGCAGTAAATGTGTAATTACAATGTTGAGTTCCAGCCTGGACTGCATAGCAAGGCCCTATCTCAAAAACAAACAAACAAACAAAGCAAAACAAGAAGGGAAATGATGAAGGGACAGGAACTGTTGGCTAATGAGGCTCCCTAGGATGCTAACCCCACCAAGAAGACCTCAGAGACTCTCCAGTAACACAAGCATACAGGAAACTAAGGCTAGAAGAGCCAAAGCAAGGCCCCATGCACCTACCCGACAGACATCCACCCCAACTCAAAACAGCCCAGCCATTGGCCCTGCAAGGGTGGTAGTGTTACTGCTGCTTATCCTGATACATTTCTGAACACGCAAACATTCACTCCTGTCTTTGAACTGTAATAGAATTCTAAGTTCCTGGACCCCATGGGGAGAAGGCTCAAAGCTTTTATCTGTATAGGTGAGCTTTAGGTGAATTGAAGGTCAACCATATTTCACCAAAGTGCTTTGCAGAAAGCAGCCCAACCCTATTGCTCCCACTGTCCTGCTGTTCCAGAGAAAGGGAAGCACATTATGCCAAGTGAATCAAGCCGGTCACAAAGGGACACTCCTATGTGGCTCCACTTAACAGGAGGACCCTAGAAGAGTCAAGCTCAGCAACAGGAAGTGGAATGGTGGGTGGTTGCCAGGGCAGGAGGGAAAAAGAAAGGGAAAGTCACTTCATGGGGACAGAGTTTCAGTTTTACAAGATGAAAGGTGGTGATTGGACAACATCGTGAATGTTTCAGTGTTGCTGACATGTGCACCTAAAAATGTCGACGGTGAATTCTCTGGTATGCATCTCCTGCCTCAGTTAAAAACTGTGGGGTTTTCTTAAGTGATTCTGCCACCCAGGTGTGGTGGCAAGTGTGTGTGAGATCCCAACAAGTGTGGTCCCAGCACTCAGGAGACTGAGGATTGCTTGAACTACATAGAAGCAAGATCACGTCTGAGAGAAAGAGAGAGAGAGAGAGAGTTTTGTAGAGATGGCTTAATGGGTAAGAGTGGGTAAGAAAGATCCCAGTTCTCAAACATGACTGCATGTTGGAATCCAAAGGATTCAACAGTTTTTACTGCCTGGGTCTTACCCCAGAATCCCATGTCACTGATGTGGCAGGTGGCCTGAACATCAAGATTTTTTTTTTAATTCCCCACCTATTTCTAACCTGTAGCCAGTTTGAGAGCCACTGCACAAGCATGAGGCCCTAAGTTCAGATCCCAGCACACAAGGTGAAAAGCCAGGTGTGGCAGCTTGAGCACCTGTAACCCGACCACTGGGCCAAAGGCAGGACAGGAGGATCCTGGGCTTGCTGGCCACCAGCAGAGCTCGAGCTTGGGTGAGAGACCCTGTCTCAAGGGAATGAAGCAGAGAAGGCTAGAGTAGCATACCTGATGTCCTCCTCTGGACACAGCACACACAACCACGTGTATCCACCCACCACGTGCACATACAACATACACACAACATGCGTGCACACATACATGCCAGTCATCTACAAAACATAACAAAAAAGAAATTTTATCATAGTGTTTTTTAATATTTTATTTATTACTTTCCTTTTATGTGTACGAGTGTATTGCCTGCGTGTAGGTAGGTCCACCCGTAACATGCTGCGCCTGTGGAGATCAGAAGAAGGGGTTGGATCCCATGGAAATGGAGTTATCAATGGTTATTAGCCACCATGTGNAGCACTCACTATTCAATTATAAAGATCATTTGCAGGAACAGGGATTGTAGGGAAAACAGGGAGATGGCCACACTCCAAGGCTCCGGAATTCAGCTGCTGAGCTGCAGGATGCTAGTTCCTTCTGCATGAGGGGCTTGCTGGGCAAAGAGCTGCTCAGTTGTTTATTCCTACTGACTCTGCTAACAGGAAACTGGAAAACCCACCAGCAAAAACCATGGGTCCAGGTGAACAGTGAGCCAGCACACTGGAGAAAACCTGCTTCATTTGATGCCTGAACTGAGTGGGTGAAAGGTATGAATGTGACTCAGGAATGGGGGTTGCAGATGACCATGAGTTGTAGTACTGGAGGCCTTATCTACCAGGGTCTTGTTTTTTTTTTTGGTCTTTTCGAGACAGGGTCTCCTTGTAGCCCCAGCTGTCCTGGAACTCACTCTGTAGACCAGGCTGGCCTTGAACTCACAAAGATCCGCCTGCCTCTGCCTCCCGAGTGCTAGGATTAAAGGCGTGCGCCACCATGCCCGGGCATAATGTTTTTAAGTAAAAGAAAGTGACTGTTTAAATGTGAAATAAGCCCCACAGACTCATGTATATAAACATGTGGCCTCCAGCTTGTGGCGGTTTGGGAGCAGGAAAGTGGCTGGCAGAGCCTGCACTTGCTTCCAGCCCCAGCTCCCCCACTACCACATGAGAAGCCACCACCACAAGCCCTCACTACCTCAGACTAACCGCTTTAGCTATCATGCCTTCCTTGCCATAACCATAACCTCTAAACTGCATACCAAAAGAGATCCTTCCTCTATTAAGTTGTTTCTGTTAAGTATTCCGTCATGGCAACAAGGAAAGTGATACAGTGACCAATGGGATCTGAAGGACTCAACAAGTAATGGGTTTCATGATGACACTTTAAAGATATTTATTTCATTTTTAATTATGTGTATATGCCCGTGTCTCTATGTGGTTATGTGCACTTGTGAGTGCAGGTGCCAGCAGAATCCAGTAGATGGCGTTAGATCCCCTAGACCTGAAGTTGCAGGTGGTTATGAGCTGCTTGGTGTTGGTGCTGGGAACTGAACTTTGGTCCTCTGCAAGAGCAACATGTGCTTTTACCCACTAAGCTGTCTCCCCAGCCCCTCATTGTAAGAGTTTCATGTGTGTAGGTCACTGCACCTGCTCGTATTTTCCACTCCCACCGCCTTCTCAGCCCTCATTTCCCGCTCTCATTGGTTCCCTCCTCACCTCAAGTGTTCCCTCTGCATTTGTGCCACATAGGTGTGCATCTAAATCTAGATTCCACGTATGAGAGAAAACAGACAATATTTCAGTCATTCTCCCTTCCCTCCTCCTTTGTGGATTCCACATATAGGAGAAAAGGTGATACTTGTCTTTCCATAACTTCTTTCTCACTTAACATGATGATTTCTTGTTCATCCATTTTCCTGAAAATGTCATGATTTTATTCTTCTGTATGCATGCATATGTATGCATGAACAAGTGTGTATAACATATGAGTACAAGTGCATGTGGAAGCCAGAGGATGGCCCGAGGTGTTGTTTCTTAGGCTTTGTCCATTTGGTTTTGGGTTTTGCTTGTTGTTTGTTTGTTTTTGTGTTTTGCTTGTTGTTTGTTGAGACAGGGTTTCTCTCACTTGGGGCTCACCAAGTAAGCTAGGCTGTCTGGCCAGAGAGCCACAGAGCTCCTGCTTCCCCAGTGCTGGGACTGTGCCCCACTTTTTGATGTGGGTTCTGGGAACCAAACTCAGGTGTTTGTGCTTGTGCAGCAAGCACTTCACCAACTAAGCCATCTCTGTAGCTTGGACTTTATTATTCTTGGTGACTGAATGTTTCACATTTTCTTTATCAGTTTATCTGTTGATGATCACTCTAAGCTGTTTCTTTATCTTGGCTGTTGTGAATAGTCAAAGTACATCTGCAGGATACTTGCTTAGATTCATTTGGATATATGCCCAGGAATAGTATAACTGGATAACATGGTAGTTCTGGTAGTTCTGTTCTGGTTTTTTTTTTTTTTTTTTTTTTTTTTTTTTTGTGTGTGTGTGTGTGTGTGTGTGTGTGTGTGTGTGTGTGTGAACATATTTGGAAGCCAGGGAACAGCCTCAGATTTTGTTTCTCAGGTGGTATCCACTTTTTTTTTTTTCAAGACAGGGTCTCCTATTGGCCTGGAGCTCACCTAGAAGGCCAGGCTCCAAGGGTCTCCTATTGGCTTGGAGCTCACCTAGAAGGCCAGGCTCCATGGGACCTGCCTGCCTCTCTCTGCCTCCCCAACACAAGGATTACAAGCACATCCCAGCATGCTTCAGTTCTCTCCTCCGCCTCTTATTTTCAATGTTTTGAGGAACCTCCACACTAATTTCCATAGTAGCTGCACCAGTGTGCATTCCCACCAGCACTGAATAAGGGTTTCTCTTTCCCCGAATCCTCACCAACCTCTGTTGTCATTCATTTTCTTGATGATGGCCACTCTGACTTCTGATGCTACTTATGATAGCCACACTGTGATTCTGGTGGAATCACAATGCAGTTCAATTTGCATTTCTCTGGTAGCTAAAGATCTGAAAGGTTTTTTTACAAATATTTATTGAGCACTTGTATTTCTTCTTCTGAGAACTATCTGTTTGATTCTTAAGACCATTTACTGTTAGGGGATTTGTGACTGGGAGGCATGGTAATTTTTGAAGTTCTTTTTTATATTATAGATATTCACTCTACGTCAGATAAATAGTAAACAAACACACACACACACACACACACACACGCACACACACACACACACACCCATAAGCTGTCTCTTCACTCTGCCGATTGTTTCCTTTGCTGTGCAGAAGCTTTTCAATTCATGCAGTCCATGTGTCAATTCTTAGGATTATGTCCTGAGCTACTAGGGTCCTTTCCAGAAAGCCCTTGTCTGTGTCTGTTTCTCTAAATGTTTTCTCCTAACAGTGTCAGAGTTTCAGGTCTTACATTTATGTCTTTCAACCATTTTTAATTGAGTTGTGTGCAGAGTGAGAGATATGGATCTAGCTTCATTCTTCCATGTGTGGAAATCCACTTTTCCCAGCACTTTTATTGAAAAGGCTGTCTTTTCTCTAATACATGTTTATTAACACTTTTATCAAAGGATAAGTAGTTATAGTTGTGTGGATTTATTCCTGGGCCTTCCATTCTACTCCATTAGTCTAGAACATGTCCATTTCACTGTATAAATGGAACAAACCAGCTGATTTACTAGTGAATATGGTGTGGAGTAAGCTTTAAAGTCCTCTAGTGACAGAGGCACCTTGCTGCATGTTTTCATGGAAATGAGTATAACAGAATGAGCTTCCAGTCAGCAATATTAAAAGGTTTTTTTTTAATATTTCTAACATGCCTCAGATGTATATTAGCACAAATCTGAATTACACTTTCAGAGGTAATTGGAACTGTATGGAAGAGGGGGCCATGTAGTTCTGTTTCAACAAGGCCTCTGGGAGGTGGAAGGGTGTTGCTTTTCTAAATGATCTTTTAAGGGGCTTCCTTAACATAGAGAGTTGACCTCTGTGAATAGTCGGTCTGCTACTGGGTTGGAAATCTCCCTTGCCTGTAAGCAAAGCAAGTCACCTACTCCTCTTCAGGTCCGCATATTAAAGATCAATGAGAGTCCTCATCCCTAAACAGGACATCTATATCACCCCTCCCCCAAGACTCAGGAAACATTGGAAAGGAAAGGGCAGGGCAGGCCGTGGTGGTGCACACGTTTAATCTCAGCACTTGGGAGGCAGAGGCAGGAGGATTTCTGTGAGTTCAAGGCCAGCCTGGTCTACATAGTGAGTTCCAGGACAGCTAGAGAGACTCTGTCTCAAAAAAAGACAAAAAAAGAGGGCAGAAAGAAGATAAGAGCCAGAGGAGGAGGGGGAGTGCTGAGGGGCTCATGACTGTTGGTCCTCCCAGAGGGGGAGGAGGGGTGCTGAGGGGCTCATGACTGCCGGTCCTCCCAGAGGAGGGGTGTTGAGGGGGCTCATGACTCCCGATCCTCCCAGAGGAGCTATTGGCAGTTAGTGGTTGCTGGGGCAGGGTGAGACATTTTTTTTCAGTGGGGTAGCCATTGGTATGTTGTCCAGTCTGCAGTAAAGAAGCCCACACTCAGTCTCAGGCAAGCAACCCTGATTCAACCCAGTGGGTCACGGAAAAACACAAAACAAAAGACATGAAGATAAGAGGGGGACTGGTTGGGAAGAAGGGGTTTGTTAGGAGTGAGAGGGGTACAAAAGAAGGTAATGTGGGGGGGGGGATGACCAAAATATACTATATACATATATGAAATTGTTACAGAATAAAAGTAATAAACTTTAAGGGTAGGGGGTGGCCAGCAAGGTGGTTCACTGGGTAAAGTGCTTGCTGTACAAGCCTGGCTGAGGTTGATATCTGGAACCTTCATGGTGGAAGGAGAGAACTGACTCCTGAAAGTTGTCCTTTGATCTCCACACAGACTGTAGCAAACACACCCACATACATGCACATGTGCAAACACACACACACACACAAACACACACATGCAAAAATAATCATCTTTTTTTCAAATGTGTATGAATGTATTGCCTGCATGTAGGGAGGTGCACCCATGTCGCACAGTCACGGAGGTTAGAAGAGGGTGTCATATGCCCTGAAACTGGAATTAAAGATGGTTGTTACCCGCTATGTGGGTGTTAGGAATCGAACCCTCTACAAGAGCAGTCAATACTCATAACAGCTGAGGCATTTCTCCAGCTCCACATATATTAATAATAATAATAATAATAATAATAATAATAAGAAGAAGAAGAAGAAGAAGAAGAAGAAGCATAGGGGTTGGAAAGATGGCTCAGAGGAGAGATGATTGTTCTTGCAAAGGACCCTGGCTTGGTTCCCAGCACCTCCTGTCTATAACTCAGTTCTGGGGGATCTGATGCTCTCTTTCATCTGGCCTCCCTGGGCATTGCACTCATACACATAAAAAATTTATTAATTAATTTAAAAGAAGTATAAAAAAGTATCTACAAGAGAGTGGCTGCCCAAATATACCACCCCCCCCAAGGTGGCATAAGGGTCAGCTTGTGAGACTGAGAAATAGAATCTTCATTTAACTAATCAGGGTCTCCAGGTGCCCCAGGTGCCCCCTGGAGCCTGAGAAGCCATACTCTAGGGCACCCCCTGAAAGTATGGTATTGGCGCATGGCTCCATGAAGGTCTCCATTCTATACTTGGACCCTCTTCCTGTATTGAGAGCACAGAGCCCCTTTGACAACTTTTGTGCTCTCTCCTATATGAGGGGTAGCGGAGCCCTTATTCAGATTACAAGCTGGTGTTAAATGTGAGCTGTGCCACTTGCAGCCTGTGTGACTGTGGATAGGTTGCTTGCTCTTTCTGTGGCTCTGTTTCCTTCCTGCAAATGACCATTAGGAGAGCCCCTACCTCACAGGGCTGTTGTAAGTGTGAAGTGAGTTGATCCATACAAAGCAGCTATATAAGGAGTTGGGGAAGCTGGAGAGCTGTCGGGATTACCACATGGTGGATCTCTGTCACACACATGGGTCCTAGTCCTCCCCTGAGCCTCAGAGACAAGTTTAGATCTTCAGTCAGCAAACTTGCTAATATCTGATGAGGCTCTCATGCTACCCTCCCGTGTCCTCCAGGCTACGAGTACCCATCTTTCCATGCCTTCGTGCCAGGTCTTTGATTCCACCAGCCCACCTAAGAGAACAATTCGTGGGAACCCAGGCTGTTCAAGACTCACAACCTCCGCTCCATATCCATATCTGCCATGGCCCCATTGTCCCCTGAGGCTGAAAGGTTTACTTCTCCACCCCCAGTCTCTTTAGGGCTTGACTTAGTTCTCCTAGATTTAATGGGAGTGCATATGTGTGCCGAGGTCTCCTAGATTTAATGCATATGTGTGCCGAGGTCTCCTAGATTTAATGCATATGTGTGCCGAGGTCTCCTAGATTTAATGCATATGTGTGCCAAGGTCTCCTGCCAACCTTTCAACTGTGGTGGAAGCAGGCCTTGGGCCAAGCCTGCTTCAGCTGGTTCTGCCAATGCCCAATCTCAGGGCCATGTCCCCAGCCCCACATTGTTCTCTGGAACTCTTACACTGGGAGCAGGCATCTGGAAGTCCTGGGAGTTCATTCACAATGGGGATTTGTTCTAGTTCGCTTTCAGTTTCTGTGACAAAACACTCCAACCAATACCAACTTGGGGAGGAAAAGGTTTATTTGTCTTGTATCTCCTCGGTCACAGATCATCAGTGAGGGAGCCCAAGGTAGGAACTCAGGACAGGAACCTGGGGGCAGGAGCTGAAGCACAGCCCATTGAGGAACTGTGGTTAATAGCTTGCTCCCCTGGCCCATGCCCAGCCTGCTTTCTTGCACTGCTCATAACAACCTGCCCAGGGATGGCACCACCATAATGGGCTGGACCCTCCCACATCATTCAACAATCAAGACAATACTCCACAGATGTGGCCACAGGCCAGTCCAATGGAGGAAATAACCCAACTGAGGACCCCTCTACCCAGGTGTGTGGAGTTAACTACTAAAGCTATCCAGCCCAGGACTGAGGAACAACCACAAGTGACAGTACACTTCACATTCACAGGTTCACAGGCGTGCCCCTTGAGATGGTGCCAGAAGACCCTGGGACCACTGACTTTCAGAACAAAAGTCATTCTCGGTCCCTCCATCTCAGTTTCCCATCCGTGTCTAAGTATAGGTGTCTCTTTGTCCCTGGGCACATTTGTCAGTATTTTTTCACACTGGCTCCTAAGACCACTCCAAGTGCTCTCCCATAGCTAAAATGCCCCCACCCCCAAGAACAGCTCTTTAACTCAGGGCTCCCTATGGCCTGCCACACTCCTGAACTGAAGCTTCCCTGCTTGTGTCTTCCTCACTGAAGGAGCATGTCTCCAGTGCATGGGTGCGAACCAGCCAGGATCTGGATAGACTGTTCCACCTCCAGGAAGGGCCACATCAAAACACTAGGGGTGGGAATGAGAGTAGGGATGGCTTGGGAGATGGTTCAGTGAATAAGGTACTTGCTGCACAAGCATCTGTAACCCCAGTGCTGAGACAGCAGAGACGGGCAGATCCCAGGGGCTGGCTGGCCAGGCAGCCTAGCTGAATAGGTAAGCTCCAGGTTCACTGAGAGACCCTGTCTCAAAAAATAAGGTGGAGAGGGGCTGGAGAGATGGCCTAACGGTTAAGAGCACCGACTGCTCTTACAGAGGACCCGGCTTTTATCCCCAGCATGGCGGCCAAGAACCATCTGAAACTCCAATTCCAGGAGAACTCCAGTTCCAGGGGACACCTGACATCTGCCTGTGGCTTCCAGCCTAGAGGAAGGATTCTTGAACTAATTCCTATAAAGTGCTAAGATGGGGTGTGGCACACAATAGGTCCCACTTCCATGTTAACCTTGGTTACTTCCTGGTACTCCAATCTCCTTTACATATTAACATCTCCAACCAGAGCTGACATATGTTCTGCTCCCAGGATACATTCTGGACACTCCTAATTGAGAAAGAGAAACTGTTAGAGCCCTTTACATCCTGGCCTAGAAATGGTAGTCACCCTCAACAACCATTCAGGAAAGAAACAAACCCTTCCTACCTTGTCCTTCTGCACACACACGCACGCACACACACACACACACACACACACACACACACACACACACAGAGCCACTGTTTCCTGAGCTTTTATTCCTGAAGAATGGCATCCCACTTATGTATTCTCCATGCCTGTGAGGGATTAGCAGGTGCACCGTCATCAAGGGGTGAAGTAGGTTTGCTAGGCCAGGGCAGAGGAGGCACGCGGGGGAAGCAGAGCTGGTGCTCCCCCACCTAGTAAAGCTTGCTGGAGCAGCCACAGTCCGTGCTGCTAGACTGACATGGATCCAGGCTGTTCTGAGTCCCCCAGGCAGCCAGGAGCAAGGGCTGGCTCTCTGCTCCCTGTGGGAAGGGAATGCTCAGAGCTTTAATTATACCTTCTTGCTAGATCTGCCAGAGCCCCAATTACATTCTGTGCCGGGCAGCTGCTGCTAGATCACTTCCCTAACACCTTGAAGCTTTCAAAAGCAAAACCTCCTGTGTACTCTACATACTCAAAAGAGACAGCAAAATGGCCTGGTGGGAACAACAGCTGCAGAAGGACCAAAGAGCCTAATGAATGGAAAGTTCTAGAAAGGAAACTGCATCCACCCATCTCTCCCTCCCAGCATTGTGCCTCCTGAGCCTTCTTGGCTCAGAATAGCAAGGGATGAGGTGGGAGTGGCAAATGTGAGATCTGAAGGAGCAACAGCAGTTCTGCCTCGTGCACTGGGGGGGTCAGGGAGAGTTGCCTGAGTGTGGGCTTCTTGTCTTCCCAGAGCGGAGATGCCTCAGGACCTCACACAGCACCCCACTCCCAGCCTGTGACGCCCTCATTCAGACAGTGCCACTTACACGCCACACCCCACCCCCAGCCAGCTTGGCAGTAGTCATGCCCTACCCGAGAGGACAGCTGGAGGATAGCTCTGGTCTAGGAGGACAGGGTCCATCTAGAGAGCACCACAGGCAGGGCAAAAAGGCCTTGGCAACCTTCTTCTCACTGATGTGCGAGCCCTGTTGACAAATTGAGTCCCTATATCTAGATACTTGGTTTTTTTCCCCCTCAAAAATTGTTTCACCATACACACTCAACTAAAATTCCTCTTCTGAATTATAATCACCAACATGGTATCACGGGCCCCCCATGCCTCCCCTACTCAGCCTCCTGAGGGTTGTCCAGGCAGGACTCCCTGGCCCCAGTGTCCATCCCCTGGACTCCCCTGCTATATCACTTCCCTAACACCTTTAAGCTTTCAAAAGCAAAACCCCTGTGTAATCTATATACTCAAAAGAGACAGCAAAATGGCCTAGTGGGAACAACAGCTGAAGAAGGGCCAAAGAGCCTAATGAATGGAAAGTTCTAGAAAGGAATGGCACCTACTGTTTGTCCCAGAGCTAAACAGAAGACACTGCAGCTTCTCAAATCCTCCAGTGCCCAGCAGCTTCTGAAACACTCCCATAAATCTTAACACATTTTTCTCACATTTTTATTTATTTTGTGTGTGTCCATACAGGAGTGTGTGTATATGTGCACACACCACAGTGCTCATGTGGAGGGCAAAGGACAACTTTTGAAAGTTGGTTCTCTCCTTCCATGTGGGTCTCACGGGTTGAACTCAGGTCATTAGGCTTAGCAGCAGACAGAGTTACCCACTGAGCCATCTTGGCAGCCTCATAAATCTCCTTAAAGACCTTGAGGGACAGGTAGCCCCAGGGAAATAGCTAGTAGCAGTCATCCATCCCAGGGGCTGTTGGTTTTCATTAAGATGGAAGGAAGCACCAGACAGGAACTATCTTAGCTCGTATCACAAAGTCGTCCAAAATTCTGGCCCAAGGGCTGCCTTGTCATGTGAATGAACAGCTTCCAGGCAGGTGCTTCAGGAGGAAGCCCTATGTCCTCTTTTTCCTCCAGGCCAGACTGTGCAGAGAGACAGATTAATTCCCAGAACATTCCATTCTTTAAAAGACTGTTCGTTGACTTCTCAGAGAAAAACTCCTCTTAAGCTCCCTCCCCTCTGGGGTCTCTGCTCTGGGCCTCTGACAACCTCACCCTCTGGCTAGAAAGTAAAACCGAGCCCATCGTTCTCTGTAACTCGGCCAGAAGTAAAGAACTGCTCCAAACAGTGTGGCCTGCCTCTGTAAGTTTTAGAATCACGGTTATATTCTGTTAGTGCACAAAACTACTACACAAGAGTCAGTCTCCGATGCTTTATGCGAAGTTAAGCAATTCAGACTCAAAGGGCTACAGACTATGGTTTTATTTCTCTAGCATTCTGTACAAATTACAAGGAGAAGGCCAGGCATAGCGCTGCACACGTGAAGTGCCAGCACTCGGGAGGCCGAGGCAGGAGGATCGAGACTGTGAGGGGGGCTAGAGAGAGGACTCAGTGGTTAACAGCACTTGCTGCTCTTGTAGAGGACCACGATTCTGTTCCCAGAACCCATATTGCAGCTCATAACGGGCCTGTAAGTTCAGTTCCAGGGGGTTTGATGTCCTCATCTGGCCTCCACAGGCAACAGGCATGCGGTACACATGGTATACATGGAAGCAGACACTTATACACCAAAAAATAAAGATACGTGAATATTTTTAAATTTTTCATTTTATGTGTATGAGTGTTTTGTCTACATGTATGTAAGTGCATCATGTGCATACAGTGCCCAAAGGATCCAGAAGAATTAGAGTTACTGATGTTTATTAGCCATCATGTGGATTCTGAGAGCCAAAAACCAAGGTTCTCTGCAAGAGTAGCCAGCAGCCTTAACCTCTGAACCCTCTCTCCAGCTCTAAATCTTTTTTCTTAATATATTATTATTATTATTTGTGTATGAGTGCTTTGCCTGCATGTATGTAAGTGTACTCATATATAAAGTGCCTACAGAGACCAGGAGAGGGTATTCAATCCCCTAAAGCTGGAATTACAGACAGTTGTTAGCTGCCATGCAGGTGTTGGGAACTGAACCGGGTCCTCTGGAAGAGCAAACAGGGCTTTTAATTTCTCCAGCCCCTAAATCTTTTTTTTAAAATACAGGTTTCACTATATAAGTGAAGTTCCCGGCTGGCCTGGAACTCACAGAGATCTACCTGCCCGTGCCTCCCCAGTGCTGATATTAAGGCATGTGCCACCACAGTCGCCTAAAAATTAAAAAAAAAATACTTTGCTTCAAAAACAAGACAAACACCTAGGGGAAAAGAAAATAGTGTTTTCCAGAGCTGGGGCTACAAGCGACCAGAAGGGGACATGAAGGAGTTGTTGGCGTTAATGGAAAGAACTGTTAAATACAGAACTTACAATTAGTTGCTCTTGTCAACACTCATAGAAGCACATACTAAAAGGGAAAATTTTACTCTATGAAAAATTTACTCCAAGAAACCTGACTTTAATTTAAAAAGTGATCCTATAATAATTGCACTGACTATTTTTTGAATGAGGCAAAACATGAATAACTATCAATCTACCTAGCTTTGTCACCTATCTTTGAAAGTCTGAATTGAAACTGTCCATGAGGTTGACTGCGTTGAGGACAAGGACCAGTGGGCCCTTCATAAGGTGCCTCATGTTGAAAGGGGCTCAGGCCACACAGGTCCAGAATACTCCCTCCACCCTCCCATCTGTTCTTCATAGTGTTTATTCGTGCTTTCTAGGAAACAGACACAAGGCTGGGCAAGAAAGAAGCTGCTGTGAAACAAGTCAGACCTGTTCTGTTCCCCATGAGGGACATGTCCTCCAGTGCTCCTGGGGAAATGGTGGGGTAACAGAGCCAGGGAGCCCTGGAGAGGATGTTGCAGGCTTGAAAGCATGTTAGCCAGGTAGGGCCGAGAATCTGAGGACATCTGTCCAGGGGATGTTCAAGAGTGAGAGAAAAGTAGCCTCTAACTCTGCAAGACATCCATTAGTCATGAAGGCCAGGGCTGGGGGTTCTCTAGGAATTTCTAGTTAAGGGGTACATTGAAGACAGATGAAAGCAAACTCCCATGCCTGGGCGTGGTGGCGTACACCTTTAATCCTAGCACTTGGGAGGCAGAGGCACGCGGATCTCTGTGAGTTTGAGGCCAGCCTGGTCTACAGAGTGAGTTCCAGGACGGCCAAAGCTACAGGGAGACCCTGTCTCAAAAAAAAAAAAAAAAAAGAAAGAAAGAAAGAAAGCAAACTCCCACTTAATTACTTTTATGTGCTCCCAACACAGATCACTGCAGTGACTTCAAGACATGGTTAGTGAGCCAGCAAGCTAGTGGCACAGAGGCCACCAGCTAGGTGCCCTCCAAGTCAGTTCAATCCAGACACTGTCTACCTGGAGATAGCATCGGATCCCACAAGGAGGCCTCTGTGCCACTAGGATACCCCATTCAGACACCATTACCAAGTCTAGGTGTATGGAACTTCTGACTGGCCAGGTATCAATCTAGGTTTGTCCCCTTCCTTGAGTTTGATTCACAGAGCTCAAGGAAACATGTTTGTATGTTTATCTTAAAAGATGCATTGATACAATAGGGTTAAGTATGGAGAAAGTGACCTGGAGCTTCTAGGCCCTCTCTAGACATGCTACTGTCTAGAAAATTCCACATTTTGACTACCCTTCTCTCTGACCCCTGTGTTTCGGGTTTTCACAGAGACTTCATTGAATAAGCATGACTGAAGTATACACAACTGTGTACAAAGGTGATTAGGGCCAAATGCTAACAGACTGACTGGGGAACCCAGGTTCTTTTTGGCTTCTGTGCAGCTGTCCACCTTCCAGTTTATGGGGTACAACCTCTTGGAAATAAAGGGGACCTTATAACCGATTATTGATAAGGGTAAATCCAAGAATTTCATTTTGGACAATTCTTAAGACAAAACTGTAGGGAAAGATCAGAGTTGCTGTTACCTTGGGCCTGACTGGGGAAGGGAAACAGGAGCCAGGAGCCAAGGGGGAAATATATATACATATATATGACTGGAGCACATATATACATATATATATATATATATATATATATATATATATATATATGACTGTGGCTCAGTGTTAAGAGCGCTAGCAGAGGACCTGGATTTGGTCCCCAGCACCTACATGGGGACTAATAACCATCTTTAACTCCAGTTCCAAGAGACCTGATGCCCTCTCCTGGCCTCCACAGACATTACATGACACAGTGAGCTTACATACAGGCAAACTACTCATAAACATTAAACAAAAAACCAAAGAAACAATTTTTTCAATGTGCATATGATGCCAGAAGTCTTCTTCCGCCTTCCTCTCTTCTACTAGACTGGGGCCTGCTCTCCAATATTTGCTCAGCAAATGAAGAGATTTCAGAATAATGTATCGAAAGCTCCTGGGCTTCTTCACTTTTTGTCTGCTTTAACCTGAGTCTCTGATGCTCTTTATATTGGAACAAAGGAAAGTCAGGTGCCAAACTTGGAATGATAACAGCAGATAATACACCCAACCCCAGAATCCCCCACATATCCCACATAGAAAAACATACCCATGTTTTTCTTTCAGGGATGGATTGTTCCTCAAAGTCCAAATAGACAGTGCTGAGTTCACTGTCAGGTCCACTTCCTGAATTACATAAAGCACAGTTTTTCTACATTGCCTTACTATATTTCCCTATCTATGCTAAAAAGACCATCACTGTATGTAACTTGGACAGATTCCATCCCAGACTACAAATCACAGGGCAGGAGCCAAAATTACCAAAAATATCTGACCCCAAGCCTCTGCAGAACCCTCAGAACCCACGGACCAGCAGAAGCCCTGATTTCTTTGTGGTTTAGGGCTGGCTTGGTTCATCAACTGTCTGTTTCTATTAAGAAGCAAGGTCTTTCCCGTTCTCAGCAGGAGCCTGCCTGCCTGGTGCCTGGCTTTGGGGCAGTGTTCATTCTAATCATCAGTACCCTAGGACTGGCTCAACTTCAGATGTATGGCAATTTCTCATATTTAGTTACCAGACAAATGCAATTTCAGTGTCTTATCATGACTGTTGATAGCAGCAGTGAAATTGAGCATGGCTCCCGGTCACTTAGCCTCTGATTCAGCGTGGGCAAACTTGGTTACATCAAATGGCATGGAAAATCATTCCTTCCAAAGCACTGATGCTCTGGATCCCTTCCACAAAGAACCAGGGCCTATGAGAGTTCCCCATTTAAGCCCTTTAACCCACAAACCTACCTCAGCCACTTTGTGCACTAATGTTCCCTCATGGTGGATGGAAAAGAAATAAGGATGAATGGATTCTGAAAAGGACCCCATCTCTCAGGGAGGGGAAACCAAGAGGCACAGGAGGGAAGGTACTTGCAAGTCACTGGTTGATATACGAGGACTTTGTCTTTCAGGGTTATCTGTCAGAAGGTTTGGTGACAAAGTGGTACCGCTCTCCACGATTGCTCCTGTCCCCCAACAACTACACAAAAGCCATCGATATGTGGGCGGCTGGCTGCATCCTGGCTGAGATGCTCACAGGGAAAATGTTATTTGCTGGTAAGTCGGTAGCTAAGGTCACATGCCTGCTTTTCCAAAGTATTGTTCAATAAAGTGGGAGAACTGCATATAAAACAAGTGCTAATTCTAAAACACTAATCTCTTGCTGAAATGACTGGTTTTATGGTACTTCTTGAGGTGTAGTATGATAATTGCATACAAAATGCCTATTAAAATATTCAGATTAGAGGGAAGGGATCTCAATATCATCAAAATATATGAAAATTGCAAAAAATTCAATAAAAATATTTTAATTGAAAAACATGTTTAGATTAGCATTTTTGCACAGACTTTTGCAATTAACTAGCCATTTTGCTCTGGTCTAAAATTATATCTGTCTTAATCTACCAGCTCAGTGTGGTACTTTTTTAAAAGATGGGGCTTAGCCGGGTATGGTGGTATGTAGATCTCTGTGAGCTCACCACCAGCCTTTTCTACAGAAAGAGTTCCAGGCCAACTGGAGCTACAGGGAGACCTTGTCTCCAAAACACCCCTTAAAAAAATGGGGCTCAGAGGCTAGAAAGATAGCTTTGTGATTAAGAGGTTCAGTTCCCAGCAAAGGACCTGGGTTCAGTTCCTAGCACCCACATGGTGTCTAACAACCAACCAGGACTCTAGTTCCAAGGAATCCAGTGCCCTCTTCTGACCTTCACAGGCACTGCATGCTTACATACATGCAGGCAAAATACTCATACACATAAACAATTTTTAATTAATAAATTTAAAGATTGGGCTTAGGAGAAATGATTTCTTGAATTAGTGCTCTTATTAAAGAATTCCTAGCTCAGCATGGTAGTGCACACCTTTAATTCCAGCACTCAGGAGGCAGAGGCAGGCAGATCTCTGTGAGTTCAAGGGCACCCTGGTCTACATAGTGAGTTCCAAGACAGCTGTGTCAAAAACTCAAATAAAATAAAATAAAAGAGTTCCCAGAAAGCTCCCTTACAATGCAAGGATGTGGCAAAAAGACAAGCCCCTTCACTAGACATTGAATCTGCCAGCACCCGAGCTTAGACTTCTCAGCTCCAAAACTGCAAGAAATAAATGTGTGTTGTTTAAAAGCTGTGCTGTCAGGCTGGAGAGATGGCCTAGCGGTTAAGAGCACTGACTGCTCTTGCAGAGGACCCAGGTTTGATCCCCAGCACCCACATGGCGGCTGAAAACCCTCTTTAACTCCAGTTCTAGGGGAATCTGATGCCCTCTTCTGACCTCTGCGGCATTGCCCGACACGGGTGCACAAACCTACATGCAGACAGTACATTCATACACATACGAAAATAAATAAAATTTTTAAAAAAGCTGTACTGTCTAAGGTATTTTGTTACAGCAGCTCAAGTGAACTAAGAGACACTTATCCTCCAACACCTTCAGATTCAGTGCTAAAAACACCCAGCTAGGCCAGGTGTGGTGGCGAACGCCTTTAATCCTAGCACTTGGGAGGCAGAGGGAGGTGGATCTCTGTGAGTTCAAGGCCCGCCTGGTCTACAAAGTGAGCTACAGGCCAGCTGGGACTAAAGGGAGACCCTGTCTCAAAAAGACCAAAAAAAAAAAAAAAAACCACCCAGCTAATGTGTTCAGGCTCCTCCTCCTCTCTCTCCAATGCCGTGTTCCCTGTCCTGTAGGCACACCAAGCAGCCCATGGCTTTCCAAATCTATCATGATTTTTGTGTTGTTTACCTTGGCACAAAAACAAAACAACAGGAAAAAAAACCTTCTCCACTTAGAAAACTCCCACTGAAACCTAGTTTGTGCCCTGGCCTCCACAATACCTTTGCTGGTGCCCCAGGGCATCTTGGTGCTTCCATCACACTTCATCCTTATTCCTGCCACCCCACCCCCACCCCACCCCCACCCCACCTGGTCTGGAAGAACATTCGCCCTCTCTACTTTCTCTTCTCCAGTCTCCCCCTACACCCCCGCGGTGCATCTTATACTCCCTCTACATTTATCATTTTGTATTGCTGTGACAAAATACCGGCATAAACAGCCTAAAAGGAAGAAAACCTACCTAGACTCCGTGTCAGAGACTTCAGTCTGAGCTCAGCCTGCCATGTTGTGTTCAGCCATTTGGCAAGGCCGAGATGTCATGGTGGCAAGGCAAGGCAGAGGAAAGCTGCTCACCTTCTTACAGGCAGGAAGCAGAGGGAGGGAAAGGAGAAGGGTCCAGAGACTCACCCTTCCTTTTAAGCATATTTTATTGAGCTTTTATCCATTTCATATAATAGATCCTGATCAAATTTAGACCCACTCTCTCATCCATGCACCCTGTTGTCCTCCACTGAATTACATGCATTCTGTCATATATGGTAAGTCCTTTCCAGTCAAGCATTTGTACCCAGACGTCCCTCCATGCAAGTTCATCCACCTGAGTCTAGTCATCCTATCTGGAGTCTCTTGGTTAAAAAGAAGATCTACTTTCCCTTACCCAGCAGTGATCAGTGCCAATAGTTCCCAGGCTAGGGTTCGGGCCTGCTGCAATTTCCCCCATTCTATGCTGGGGTTTTGTCTAATTAAGTCACTGTTGCTAAAATAACTTCTGGGATGTACACAATGGTGTCCCACCTCCCACGGTTCCAAAGGCAAATGTGGCAACAGACTCCCCAAACCATGGTTTAGAAAATTCTAGTGAGTTCAACTGGGCTTGCTTACAGAGTGAACACTTGAGGGGTCACCTACAGAGCGAACACTTGACGGGTCACCTACAGAGAGAACACTTGACGGGTCACCTACAGAGTGAACACTTGAGGGGTCACCTACAGAGTGGACACTTGAGGGGTCATCAACAGAGTGAACACTTGAGGGGTCACCTACAGAGTGGACACTTGAGGGGTCACCTACAGGAACCTCAGCGCTCCTCCTCCCTCATGACCATAGAGGAAACTTCTCTTCCCAGTATGGAGTCTGCAACTTCTGCCCAAGATGTCAGAGGGCGGGAGAGACCCACCTTCTCGTGTTCTCTGCTCATATACCTTTAACCCCCCAACCCTCATAGAGCCAAGCCCAACTGGCTGGTTGGAAGGGGTAACTGACTCCTCTCTCTCCTTCTTTTCCCTTAGAAAGCCAACAGTATTACTCCTGGGCAGACAGGTGCCCCTAGGCACAGGAAGGTATTTGATGTCCAGGGTCAGTTTTGGGGGGAAGACCATCTTTGAGGACCCTCCATGCTACAACACAGTCACCACAGGTTTTGTGCATGGTGTCACCACTGTCACGAGTTCATATGAGCAAGCTCCCAGTGGCCTGAAATTCTCTTTCCTTATATTCATGTATCAGCTCTGGCCCTTGAGACTTACCCTTCTAAGGAATGCCCACAGTAGCCTCCTTCCTCCGACCAGAGCTTACCTCCTAATATCCCATCAGCTATAAACACATCAGTGCATTACACCCCCAATGACCCAGTCAGTAGTGCCGCTGGCTGGAACCCAAACCTTCAGCACATGACCCTTTTGTTGGTATATTTCATACCCAAACCGCAATACCCTCCATCCTATGGAAGCTGTGTTACCCAGACCACAGACCTAGGTCTGTTCTTAGTCCCCAAATAATGCATTTTAGCCTCATTCTGTTGTGCTGATCAGCAGTCACTGTTCTTGCTCCTCCTAATTCTGTTCCCTGGGCTGGCAGCTTCCACCTCCATCTGCCAAATCTCCACCCCTGGTTCTATTTCTTCTGCCTTATGTCCCTCCAACCTCTCAAAGTTTCCATTGTCAGCGCTAAATGTTGCTTTGACTGGCTCTCGGGATTCTCACCTAACCCCTGTGCCTCTGGCTAGCTTTGCAGAAATGCTCAGCTCATCCCGGCTGGAGGACCACAGGGGTGCACAGGTGCCCTCCATCTACTCAGGCGGACAGTGACAGTCAGAGCCTCATTGCAAACAAAGACAGGAAAATAAACAGGGTGTGTCTCTGTCCTCAAAGACACACTCAGCAGAGGAGTGGGAGAAGTCACAACACCAGCAACCCCTCCTCCCCATTTTTCAGGGGTCCCTTAATAAATTTAGAGTGTTAACATGCCTTCCCCAAGTGACATATGTCACCAAGGATTGCCAGGGAAGATTAGGACATCAATCCTTCATGTGGATTTATGTCTTTGCCTTTTGCAGAGACATCTACTGTTCTCCGGCTCTAGACAGCAGCAGAAGCCAAGGTTTCTTAAGCATGCATTAGTCATGAACTAGCACACTTGTGCCATCAGAATCGGTCCCCTACAAGTCATTCTGAATATCAGCAGTCATCCTCTTCTATAAACTGTGATAGGAGAGAATGTGAGGATCCAGATTAGGCTGTCTGATCCCAAAGCTCCTGCTCTCTGCCCCAGCACATCTCACGATGGTGAGACCTCATTGGCTGCCTCTGGTGAGGGCCAATTGATCTCTAGCAGGATCTCACAAGAGAAAAAGGCTGGTCCTTGCCAACTCAGCTGTCATCAAGGAAGGAACGTTTAGCTCAAGCCTGTGCACTCTTGGTCTGTGTGTCAGAGGAGAGGGGTCAGGGTCTAGAGAACAAAGTGCCAGAATCTTTAGCTTGATCACCATTGACCTTGCAGTGTCAGAGAACTATCTAAAGTACTCATCTGAAGAGGAAAACCCACAAGATGCTCCCAGAGTCCCTTAGTTGATCCTGTTTGAGCTCAGGGCAGGAGAGGTCAAAGGCATCCCTTCTAGGGAAGTCCCCATGCTGTAGACACTTAAATGAGCATTTTTTTGGATGGGACAAGGATGATGCATGCATGAAGGAGTGTTAGTGCCAGCACTTCTTCAGACCTGGCCAAGCTCGCCTTCCTCCCTGGGCCCAAGAGTACAGAGACAGCATATCAGTTACTTTTCCGTTGCTGTAATAAAACACCATGACCGAGTCAACTCATAGAAGGAAGAGTTTATTTGGCTTATGGTTCCTGAGGGTGAGAGTCCACCATGGCAAGGAGGCATGGTGGCAGAAGTAGTGGGAAAGCTGAGCAGTCACAACTTCAAGCAGGTACAGGAAGCACAGAGAGCCAGACTGGAGGGGGGCATGGATAATATACTCCTAAAGCCCACCCCCAGTGATGTGCTTCCTCTCCAAAGGCCACACCTCCTAAAATCTCCCAAAATAGCACCACCAACTACGGACAAAGTGTTCAAATACTTGGAGCCTATGGGAGGACATTTATTCAAATCATCACAGGCAGCGTGCTCAAAGGGCCTCCAAAATCCAATCTGTTATTCTCAATTATGTTACTCCTGAGAATGTTCTGGATGGGATCCTCCTTGCTGGAAACCACAGGGGAAGGTTCATCCTAGCTTTATACTTGTCTTCCCGTCCCAGCTTAGTAGAATGCAGTGACGCATGTAAGAAGCACTTGCAAGCCTTGACTGGGCTCCTCCCTTCTCCTTACCGATGACTCAGTTTACATCAGGCACTTGTTCTAGAAGATGCAAGGGGAATTAAGGGAATGGATAGGGGCCCAGACGCTACCAGAGTCAAGCCTATATTAAGATACTTTCTCACCTGTGTCAGAATACCAGACAGAAAAACCTTAAAGAATGGGTTTGATTCGGCTTAGTAGGGGAAGCGTGGTGGCTAAAGCAACCAGGTCAGTGGTGGTGGGAGCCGCACAGCCAGTTCACATCTTAGTGGTGGGCTAGAAGCAGAGAACTTGGGCCATAAGTGGAACTATGACCACAAGGCTTGTCCCCCCAGCGGCCTATGAAAGTCAGGTAGCCCCTATATCTCAAAAGCCCACAACCTCCCCAAATGCCATCACCCACTGGGGACCAAGTGTTGAAATATCCCCTTAGGGGGTATTTTACATTCAAACCATAACAAGTCTCTTTTTACATCTACAAAGCCAAGCTCAGAGACAGCAAGCTGCAATAGCCACATAGCAAGTTAATAGTAAAGGGAAAATAAAAGCCCAGGTCTGTGGCTCTGAGGTTAGTGCCGCCCACTGCCCCATGGTGCCCCTCTCCGGAGCTTCTCTGTACACAGCTTCTCGGGGGAACAACTTAACCCTGTGGCATTTGCCTCCCCAGGGGCCCATGAGCTGGAGCAGATGCAGCTCATTCTGGAAACTATCCCTGTGATCCGGGAGGAAGACAAGGATGAGCTTCTCAGGGTGATGCCGTCCTTCGTCAGCAGTACCTGGGAGGTGAAGAGGCCGCTGCGCAAGCTGCTCCCTGAAGTCAACAGTGAAGGTACCTGGCCTGCACGAGGCCCAAGAGCCAGTTTGTAGGGAGGAGGAGAAGGCCTCCATCCAAAGGCAGAGCGTGGTCTGGGGTTGAGATGTCACACCACCCCACACACGCCAGCTGTTCATGTTCGCCCTAGCTCTCTGCCTCAGGGCCCAGTCTCAGGCTCAATTCCCAGTTCCCAGTGACTAGCTATGTGGTTTTGAGCTAAGTACTTAACTTTCATGAACCTTGGTTTCCTTCACTGTAAAATAAAGGAAAGGGCATAATAAACGTGTCACTCGGGGTATGTTTAGTTAGCATTCCCTCACCGTGACGAAATACACGAGAAAAGCAAAAGGAGAAAGGGTTCCTCTGGGCTTGTGGTTTCAGAAGCTTCTGTCTGTGTCACTTGGCTCAATCGTTTCTGGGTCTGTGTTAAGTCAGAACATCATAGCGGGTAGGCATGTAGCAGAGCAAAGCTGCTCAGTTTATGAGTCAGGAACAAGAAGGGATGGCACACATGTGAGAACAAGTGGATAACAGGACATACCCTTAAAGGACACACACCCGATGACTCATTTCCTCTAATCAGTTCCCACCACCTCCCAATAGTGTATTCAGTTCTGAATGCATTGATAGATAGACCTACATGTGAAGTCAGAGCTCTCCTGACTTTCCAAAAGTCTCAGTGACTGTCACACACTGGGGACCATTGCCTTTAACACATCCCTCTTTGGGGAACATTTCAAATCCAAGCCACAGTGGGTAATTGTATTCTTTCGGTAACAAGATTGGCAAAGCCTGTGGTGTAGAATAATTGCTCTGTAACGTGTACATGTTTCTGTCATCACCAAGTCTCACATCTGCCCAAGGCTTCCTTGGGAAACCCTCACATAGGGGGGATATGAGTTCAGTCAATTATAAGACAGGTCCAGATTCTCAATGGCTTAATTAAGATTCATTTCTTATTGCTGGGCCTGGTGGTGCACAACTTTAATCCCAGCACTCGGGAGGCAGAAACAGGAGGATCTCTAGAAGATCAAAGGCCAGCCTGGTCTCCATAATGAGCTCGAGACCAGCTACAGCTACAGGAAGATGCTGTCTCAAAAAAAAAAAAAAAAAAAAAAAAAAAAGGGGGCTCAAGAGATGGCTCAGCAGTTGAGTACTGACTACTCTTGACCTGGGTTTGATTTTCAGCTCCCATCTGACTTCTGACCTCTGTGGGCATTGCATGACATAGGTGCGCTTACATACATAAAGGCAATATATTAATACACATAAAATAAAAATGATAAATATTTATTTATTATTGAGAAAAAAGGTTACAGATCCAAGCACCTCTGCTGTGCTGCCAACTTAGGACACGGCCTTCTTCCCACTGAAGAAAGGTCTAAGTAGAGCATGTGCCTTTGTGCTAGGAGTTTTGGATCAGAACCATGTTGGCTATGCCGTTCTTCCACCCAAGCAGCCTCACATAGCAACCTTGTGAATCCGGCTCTGAAAGGGATGGACACCATCTTCAGAGGTCAGTGTCAGAGCTTTATAGAAGACAAAGCTCCTCAGTGTAGTCAGCCAAGACTTATTAAATCATCATGGCTAGGAAACTGTTAGGGACAGGAATTCAAAATGACATGAGGCAGTCTAGGAATTGGCTTCCTGGAAGACAGAGAAGCCCATCCCAGTTGAGAATGAAGAATAAGAAACACATCTTAAGAACTGCTTAGAGTCCCGGAATTTGGAGAACAGAATGGAGCCATCACGTGCTGGGAAGGCCGGAGAAGCTGGGCTGGAGAAAGTGGAGGACTCGTGGATGAGTGGAGCAAAGAGGGAGAGGTCAGCGGGTCCAGGAGGACTTCCGGAGCCCAGCTGCTACACCCCGTGTGACCCTGGAGCTGGCCAGATGGCCCCTCAGGGCTTGCTAGCTTTGTCACCTACTTTGCAGCTTCAAACATTTTTCTCCCATCTGCCCCTTGCCTCAAAAAGTAACCCCAGCCAACCACTGGCCTTGAGGTCCTGAGACATCGTGGAACTGAACGAGCAATGGGAAGAGTCCCCAGGCCAGCATCCAGAGGAGCGATGGTACCCCTCAGCTTTACCCCCTCTTCTGTACACTCCAGGCCTCCCAGCCAGAAGACACCAAAGTGTCTGCATGAGAGAAGAACTTAGGCTAAGTGACAACACCCCTCAGCTCAAGTGGCCAGCACATGACAGATGCAAGCCTGGGGAGGGCAGAACCTGAGGCCACACTGCAGGTGTCCAGTTTGGTAGATTCACAATTCATATACCCAAAGGGTGGATCTGACGAGGAAAGCTGATGCCTGAAAAGATAGAGCAAGTGTGGCAGGTGAAGCAAGGTGAGGAGCAGGCGTCTTTCCAGGACACCAGGGGCTCTGAGAGCTCTGGGTGAGACCCAGTGGCCAGAGGAAAGTGGTGATTGTGCAAACGCCTCATTGTACAAGAAGTGCCCGAAAGGCATCTGGGGAAGTTTAGTAGCTCTGCCTGGACCCTGGCCCTCAGCAGATCTGCCATCTGAAGACAGCCTACAAGGACACCCTGGGCAGCCACTTAAGCAGAAGTTAGGGAACCAGCATAGACTCCTGTGGGAATGTGGGTTGAGGCTGGGCTTGAAGTGGAGTACCTACATCAGTCCAGGCTGGGCCCAGGCCCAAACCATTCACTGCAGAAGGGACTCGGTTAGGTAGACCAGTGGGGTGCCAGGACTTGAAGGGAGCACAGCCACTGACTTGAAGCAGAAGGCAGTCGTGGACTGAAGGCGCGTACAGATTCAGGGGACTCGACAGAGCTTAGTCCCAGAGTGACGTTAAAGGAGATGTATCTAGATTAACAGAGGGAAGAATCTTCTGTCTCAGGAACGGGCTGGAGGTTAAGCTATCAGGGAGCAGAGCTAGGACAGTCTCTTGACAGTCATGGAACAGCCCAGGGATGGCTACCACTTTGCTTTCCACTCCCAGCTTCATTGATTATATTTTTAGTAAGGACGGCAATGGAGTACAGAACTTTAAGGCTCTATTGCCTTGTCCAAAGGCCTTGGTTAATAGGTGGGGCCACAGGGAGGCCCCAAGGAAGACTTGCCAAGCCTGGAGCTGTGCCCTGCTAAATTTGTATAGTCTCAAGTGTTTTGAGGTGGATCCTCTTCCAGGTCCTCAGCCAGAGATGCTCTGAGCACCAGGGAGGGATCAGAGTCTCTGCCACTTAACTAATTTTCAGCCCAGGGTCTCGAAGGAGCACTCTGTCCTCTTGGGAAGCCAATGACCTGCTAAAGCCATTGAATTCCTGCATCTATGATGTTTCCTGCAAAGAGATCCAGGGCTGGTGTGAGGAGCAGACTTAAGTGTTGGCAGAGGAGCCTTGAGAGTAGACAGCCCAGGCTTGGAGCTCAGCTCCATCTCCCCATCCCCTGGGCAGGAACATGAGTAGCCAAGTCATGGCTCAAGAAGAGCCAGCCAGACGACAGAGGTGAGAAGCATTATAAACCCCTAATCCAGGCCAGGCTCTGAGATGGCCCGGGACACAGCCTGCTTGGAGGGAAGGAAGCACAGGAGCTCCTGGGTACAAGGTGCTATCCAGCGGGCAGCACACCCCTCCAGCTGTCACCTGCTGCACTCTTAGTGCACTGCCTTGCAGGTTGGCAGGTAGCCACCAGTGTGAGGCTCCTGAATGCCCTTTCCCTGCGTTCTTGCAGCCTAGAAGCCCCTGGATCTAGCCACCGATGGGTGCTGCCAGGCACAGCAGGACAGTGGAAACGAGCTCTGGCCTCTGGCAGGAGCTGCAGGCTATGCATCCTCCGTGCTTCCCTCTCCCTCTTAGCTCTGCACACTCACCTTTCTCACCAGGGCTTTTACAGGCTCCTACCCCTCCCCTAGAAGCCCTGAACCCAGACAAATGGAGTGCTGTGAGCATATCACAGACCGCCCCCAATTCCTGTGAGCTGAGCCCCAACTGTCTCCAGAAGGACCCCAGTAAAACTGAACCCCTATGTTCCAAGAATAACCTCCACCTGTCCCCCATCCCCGTGTCTGGAGCAGTCTAGCCTAGAGCTAGACTCAGCCTCCTCCGCCCCACAATGACAGCTTCAGCAGGTCAGCTTAGCCCTGTGCCACTCTATTTAATTCATTCACAAGGTTAAAGAAGCCGCTTTTATGCAAACACAGATTTACAGGTGCCAGGGAGTGTTGCCATGCTGAGGATCCCTGTCAGCATGCAGCACGTGACCTTCACATTCGGCTTTGCTCTCCACAGCCATTGATTTTCTGGAGAAGATCCTGACCTTTAACCCCATGGACCGCCTAACAGCTGAGATGGGGCTTCAGCACCCCTATATGAGCCCGTATTCATGCCCCGAGGACGAGCCCACCTCACAACACCCCTTCCGGATCGAAGATGAGATCGACGACATGGTGCTGATGGCTGCCAGCCAGAGCCAGCTCTCCAACTGGGACAGGTGCAGGTCCAGGCCTCCCGGCCGCTGTCCAGGAACCAAGTCTCCCTGTCCTCTCATTTCTCTTTTACATTTGCTACTCCAGGACCTTTACCTCCCACACTGAGTCAGGCACTTCCCCAGCTTATGTCCTAGCCTTTCTCCTGTCCCAGGCATTCCCAGTCACTGGCTAGCTGGGTGCTACCTATGTATCAGGGCCTCCACTCTACAGAACAGTGACCCAGCTTCCTTGGTACCCTGAACACCAGGCTTAGGTACACAAAGGGGCAAGTGCTCCTGAGTACCCACTCTAGGCTTAGCTTTTGCCTTGGGCCTTGAAGATGCCAAGCAAGCACTCTGCCACTGAACTACCTCCCAACTCAGACTGACAGGGCAAGAGTGACAGTGTGAGCCAAGAAAACTGTGCAGAATTCCACCCCCCCACACACACAAAACACTTCTCATCCTGCACATCATTCACACCTCCTAACAGTACCTTTGAAGAAGTCAATATCATCATTATTGTCCATGAGGAAGTTCCAGCTCAGCTAGGCTAAGATTGACATCATGTCACACAGCAGACCTGTGTATGGACACCCCCAAAGTACAGCAGTATCAGGCACTACTAATCAATCATAGAACTTCCCTGATAAACCACACTTGTCCTTAGGATCCTTGACAAGTGTCACAGGCAGCTATGTCCAGTGAGTCAATTTTGGGGACAAATAGATTTTTAAACAATTTCTGTGGGAACGGTGGTACTAATCTCATAGATCTTTTCCTGTCCTGAAATTGGGCAGCTGTCCACTGGGGCATCGCCATCTGCTAATTCCGGGAGGTAGCACTGGTTTAGAAATAGCAGTGGAGGGAGGGCTTAGCCACAGCAACTCTGAGGAGGCTAAGTGGGATCCCCGCTGCCGTGGGAATGTGACAGCTAGTTACATAAGTGACAGATGAGCAATTTCCCTTTTTTAGTCATTTGACAGATGATAGGTTTCAGATTGAGGAGGCATGGGGGAGTGCGGGTGGAAGCCTATGCTATTTGGGGCAGATTTGCTAACTTCTTGTTGTTGAGTGTTGTCAGCAAATAGAGATGAATGAAGGCTCTTCTGCCAGCCCCATGCAGGGCCCCCCTAGACTGTGCTCCCCAGACTCAAACCACTTCCCCTCTACTCCACAGAATTCAGGACACAGTGTTGGCTTAACAAGGCTGCAGCCTAGGGATGGTACCAGGGAGGACTAGAGCAAGGTGTCTCAGGTCACTGCCAGTCAATTCTGACTACTGCCAAACTTGGCACTGCTCCCGGCCATCCACATCACAGCTGCACCAAGGACAAGGGTGACAGGGCCATGGCCAGTCATGCCCACAGGTGCTGCTGCTGTGGTATGCAGCGCTTCACCTTTCTGTGAAGGTGAAAGGTGACTTAGGCTAGAACTTGGTAACAGCCAACATGGAGGTTTTCCAGATCTTTCTAGAAACCTCTGCAATTTCAATGCCATGCAGGAGAAGGGCACTGAGTTCTGGGAGCCATTTTGATGATGCCCTTAGGATGTAGGCAGCTCCAGCCCCTCCCTGCCTCACTAGGCGCCTGTCCATGAGCTGCAGCTGCCTGGCCCGCCCTCCTGGCCTCCGCTGCTCTACTTGTCCTCTGTGGTCTCCAGGCTTCTGGTTCGGGGAGCAGCTAGCCAGGAGCTGCTGCCTTCTCTGTTCTCCCACCTCCCCCATCTGCCCTGGCTGTGCTAACAGCTGTCATAAAAGGGTGGGGGAGCTGAGCTGACAGCCCCCTGCCTACCCATCTGCCCTTCACTAGCTCTTGGCCAGCTTCTTCCACTCTCCTTGGCTGCAGGACTGTCAGGCAAAGGGCAGAATTCGAAAGATCTTTGGCCTTCCATGATCGTCTATGATCTTTCTAGCAACTCCATCTGCTCTACATGGCTGAAGGTGCTTTGGGGCACAGGTCCAAACCCACCATGGCAAGGGTTGTCAGCCCTAGCTACACCTTAGAATCTCCAGGGGAGCTCAGAATCCCCAAACACGCCCAGGCAGGCCGCCTAAACCTACTTAACCAGAGCTGCAGTAAGGGGCAGCGAGGGATCGATACGAGGTGCTTATTTTTACTTTCCAGGTGTGATTCTAACCTGAACCAGGGATTAGAAAGCACTCATAGGGCTTGCCATTCTAAGTGTGTTCCACAGACCAGCAGCAGAAAGTTAGAAATACAGAATCCCAGGCCCCACACAGAGCTGCTGGGTCCAGACGGGCAGTTTAACCAGACCCAGTGTGATCTGTGAGTATTATGTGGGTGAATCCATTAGAAAGTTCCATAAGGACAGGTGTTGCATTTTTCATAGCTCTATCATGTAATGTCTGCATACAGTAAATGCTCAGGAAAGGTTTTGATTGACTACTAAAAAGTATGAGGGCTAAGCTCAGGGATGGATCAGTCCCCCAGCCAAGCCTTTGAGGCTACCCTTACGTGCACCATCACCCTCCTCCCTAGAGGGAAGTACCTGCACATTAGGGACTGGAAGGAATAGTGAGCAGGTCTGTGAGTAGCAGCAGGCATCAGGGTTCTTGGCTCCATCCACGAGGCCACCCTGCCTGGGCATCACATCACTGCTCTGTTTATACCCTTGCAGGTATCCAGTGAGCCTGTCCTCGGACCTGGAGTGGCGGCCAGACAGGTGTCAGGACGCCAGCGAGGTGCAGCGGGACCCCCGTGCGGGCTCAGCACCGCTGGCTGAGGATGTGCAAGTGGATCCACGCAAGGACTCCCAGAGCAGCTCCGAGCGCTTCCTGGAGCAGTCGCACTCCTCCATGGAGCGTGCTTTTGAGGCTGACTACGGACACTCCTGTGACTATAAGGTAGGGTCGCCGTCCTACCTGGACAAGTTGCTGTGGCGCGACAACAAGCCGCACCACTACTCCGAGCCCAAGCTCATCCTGGACCTGTCACACTGGAAGCAGGCGGCTGGCGCACCCCCCGTGACCGCGGTGGCAGCAGACGCAGTGGCGCGCGAGGACGAGCCGGCCAGCCTCTTCCTGGAGATCGCACAGTGGGTCAAGAGCACGCAGGGTGGCCCCGAGCGAGCCAGCCCACCACCGGATGGCCTTCATCTCTCTGCTTCGCCCCCTGGTCAGCAGGCAGCAGTCGATGGGGGCGCTAGTCCCCAGTTCGACCTGGATGTGTTCATCTCCCGCGCCCTGAAGCTCTGCACCAAACCTGAGGACCTGCCAGATAATAAACTGGGTGACCTTAATGGTGCGTGCATCTCCGAGCACCCTGGTGACCTCGTGCAGACAGAGGCCTTCTCCAAAGAAAGGTGGTAAGGCCAGAGGGGTTGCTGGAGAACTCTCCGAGCAAGAAGCCTGCTCAGAGGAGGCCTCTTTCCTTGCCACCTGCACCCAGCACTCCTTCTCATCTCTGCTGCCTTGGGGTCGGCAGAGCACAGGAGGATCCGAGGAGGGAGAGGACTGTCCATTTCTTAAACTGCCTTAATAACTAGCCTTTAACCTCTGGGAGCAGGGTTTGCACAGAGCCTGGCTGGGAACTATCACTTTCCCAGCAAAGGGGAGGCCTACGATGTCTAAGTGACAGTGTACTTACACTGAGGAAACAGGTCTTGGCGGTAGTATACCACACCTACTTCAGTGTGGGGTGCAGAAGCAGGTTGCAGTCATGTTTCTAAGCCATGTGAACCATTCAATCTAAACTGGACACTTAGGCCCAGAGAAACAAAGTGACTGGCTTAGGACCACAGGCCTAGTGAGTGTCGAGGTGAGCTCTGAAACCCAAGCTCCCTGGGTGGTGTCTGACCGCAATATGTCTTCTTCCACTGGAATCACTCTGGCTTTTTGATTAGAGAACTTGGTCCAAGATACTTCTTCCTTGTCCATTAGTATCTGCCCTATGCAATGTCCTTTTATTTGGAGCAATGTTTCTTAGATTCTGAAACTGGAAACTGAACCAGTTTCTTTCTCTTAGTCACCGAGCATATTTTTCCGGCTCCCTAAGGACTTAAATGTCCTCACCTGCCTCTCCCTGGTTTTTGCCTCAGCTCTGCATGGTCCGAAGTTGTTGCTTCAGACTGGAGCAGTTTGGGGTCAGCTGGTAAATTCAGTTACCTCCCAGGCCTGTGCATCCAGCTTCCTCCTGCATGCCCTATGCACTTTCACACCACGCACCAAGACACAGCCCCCATTTCCCAGTGGATGTCCTTGTACAAGGGTGAGTTTGAAGACAGCAATTCCAAGAATCCCTCCTGTCCACCCCCAGAATCTCACCCACCCCACCCACATACACACAGTTCCTCTCTAAGCCTACTCGGGACCAAATGTTCTTGGCACAAATTGCTCATTTGTAAGAAAAGCACTAAGGTGCCTGCCGTAGAGCAAATGAGTTAGGAGGGAGGATTGCACAGAGGACCACCTAGCTTCATTAATGAGTTAGGAGGGAGGATTGCACAGAGGACCACCTAGCTTCATTAATGCTGCCCTTGATTTTTGAGCATCCATTTAGTCCTGGCCAAGAACAGGCCCTAAAGAAATGCCCTGGACAAGGAACCCAGAAAGATGAACTAGATGCTAAAGAAGGGGTGCCAAGCTCAAGTGTCCTGAGGAGTCAGGCACTGACATGAAAACCCCGTGACAAAGAAAGGAACTCAAAGCAGCCATGCCCCTCATAGCTTAGGCTAAGATGAACAGCCTCGTACAGAAGTGTAGCCTGGGGATACCAACAGCCTCCCCCCCAATCTGTCCCTGAACACTGCCATTTTTGCCACTGTTTTGTCTTCACATGTCCCTGCCAACATCCCAAAGATACCCATAGGAAGTCTAGCAGGTCTACTGGGAGAGGATCCCTGGGCTTGGGCTGTGTTCACCCTCACTTTGCAGCACCTTAAATCTAACACACTATGATTTGTACATTGAAACCTGAGATGCATTAGAAAGTTATATTTTAAAGCAGAACTAATCACACTGACCAGTTTTTAAATGGAAAATATGTAAATATGAAATGTTTAGGTTTTGCTTTGCTTTTCTTTAAGAAAACACAATACACACCACTCCTCATGTGCCATTTTGTCCTCGGATGGAGGCTTGACTCTTTGAGTAAAGCAGCAAGCTGACTTGACCAGGTGTTCACTGAGAGTTTTTATTACAGAGAAATTGTTATAATCACTCACGTTCGTAAAAGAATCTATCAGGCTTTATTAAACTTGATCAGGATGAGCCAAATAAAGTTTTATTGGAACATTTATTCGCCATGAACTGTCTCATTCATTTATATTTTAAGTGATCTTTTTTGTTTTATTCACTGTGGTTGAGTCACGTGAGTCTTAGTGGCTTATCCCTGTACCATGAAGGCCAATGCTTTGAAGGGCTGAAGATGAGATCTGCTGGGTCTGGAAGGGGATCTACACACACATACAATCTGAAAGTGACTCTAGAATCTAGCTGCTGAGGCCTGATGTCCAAATTGTAGATTCCTGACCGTATCTTGCATCAAATCTATACCTCTGAGTACAGATGGCCCTTCCCTCTAGTACAGAAGGTGTTAACATCCTGAGATCTGAGTGAACAAACCTGCCAGAAATACTCAACTGAGCCATACCTCACAGAATCTGAGGCTGCCATCCTTCTAAAGTTGATCCTTCTGCAATGTCTGTGTCAAAGACAGCCCTAGCTTCATCAAAGATGGTTCTCATGTGGGTGCTGGGTATTGAACCCAGGTCCTCTGCAAGAGCAATCAGCACTCTTAACCGCTAGGCCATCTCTCCAACCCTATTTCACACAATTCGGAGAAGCATGATGAAGGATCCCTTCATTCAACAAATAGGCTACATATGGAACTTGAAATGTTTTTTTTTCTGCTTCAGTTTCCAGAAAGGCTTTTGGTAAGAATAACTTACTACTATTGAAGTATATCTGAGCCAAGATGAGCAGGCTAGTGAGCCTGTTCTCTCTCCATAGTAACAGCCACGAGCACATTAGCCAATCCCCACTTCTCTGCCTTTACTCACTGTTCTGGCTGTTACTCATGGTCAGCTACAGTTTGAAGACAGTGACTGGAATATTCCAGAAATAATTCATCAGTTTTATATTTCACATAATTCTTTTTTAAATTTTATTTATTAGTATTGTGCACCCATGTCGTGCAATGCCGCGGAGGTCAGAAGAGGGCGTCAGATTCCCCTGGAACTGGAGTTAAAGACGGTTCTCAGCCACCATGTGGGTGCTGGGGATCGAACCCGGGTCCTCTGCAAGAGCAGTCAGCACTTTTAACCACTAGGCCATCTCTCCAGCCCTGTGTCACACAATTCTGAGGAGCATGATGAAGGATCCCTTCCCACTGGGACTCCAGTCATCCTTTGTCTAGTGTATCCATTCCAGTGACCCTCTTGATCACTTTTCTAGCCATCTGGATTTCAGATCCACTGTTATGGGACTTTGTACTATCCATGGGCTCAGGCCTCCACTTGGGCCATCTTCCTGCCTAAGTGATTTGAATGAAGATGCAGACCAGGGTAGAGACCTCATTGAAGTTTCTTATTAGAATACCTCTTGGTCCAGTTTGAGGTCTAGGCTATTGGAACATATTAGAAGGTAAGAGGAAGTGGACTATAAAGTTCAGAAAGCTGAGCAGCCCTGATAACACCAATAGAGGAGAACTAAGAGAGTTTTTAAAGAAGGCCCCCACGGAATATGCCGCAATTATACCCATCTACATGATGCTAAGATGAACACTGCTCCTACAGGGACCAGGGAAAGTGCTGCATAAGAGTCAGTAAACTAGCCTGCAAGCCGAAGGGTTTTATTAGAACCTAACTATGCTCATTTAGTCACATATTTTCTGATTCTGTATTTAAAACTTGTTATTTTGTTTATCTTGTAGTGGGTTTTTTTTATAGTTTTTTTTTTTTTCCATTTGAAACATAACTGCTTATCTTGGTTACTTAATGTTTTGCCCCTCTCTCCTCTGCCCTGGTCAAGGCTGTGGTCTGCCATCCATAGCAGCAGAGATGAGAAGTGTCAGTGGAAACTGTGTGGCCCACAAGCCTGAACCGTTCGGAATCTGACTCTGTACAGAAGTTTGCTGTACAGAAGATGCACCAGCTCCTCCGAGACCTTGGAGAACATGATTTTGTCTTGTCTTCTCCAGCCACAGACACTTCTGTCCTGAAACATCTTCTCATTTGTGATTTCCTTATTTTGCATCCTATTTTATTTTCCATTATTTAGGGAATTGTCTTCATTTTCTAGAAATAATTTCCCTCGCATTGTGGGAACTCTCTTCCGGCTCTCCTCTTCGGGCTGAAGGGACATTTTGCCACAGGTTACTACAATGGTGAAAAAACCAGACTTTTAGCCAGGATGGTTAGAACTGACAAATGGGAGCCCCACATAAATGCTGTGGTTCACTTATGAACTAGCAAGCTCCATGTGGAGAAGGGAAGGGCCAGGCATTGCCTCATACATGTACAGCTATGGTCGAGCCGTTGCAGGTATGTATCAAATGTTTTCTCTCCTCAAGACAGGTAATACCTGCCTTCCTTTATCATTCAACAAATAGAAATATGTACAGTAGAATTTATAGGTTATGAAATCCAGTTGCCTCATTCTGCAGAAGAGTAAACTGAAACAAGACAAAGTAGTCATTTCCATGAAGCCACATGTTAGAAAGTGGCAGAGCTAAAACTGGAATCCAAATACTCTTTCTCGGACCAAAGCCATCTCACTCGACCCATTTGGGGTACACAGGGTGGGATTACAACTGGAGCAACAGATGTAACATAGAGGTTCGGGTCTCTGTACTACTTTATTTACCTCTGACTCTAGATGCCTGGAGACTGGGGGCTGACTTAGAATTTGTTCTCTGGGGCTGGAGAGATGGCTCAGCGGTTAAGAGCACCATCTGCTCTTGCAGAGGACTCGGATTCGATGCCCAGCACCCACATGGCGTCTAAGAACTGTCTTTAACTCCAGTTATCAGGGGAATCCAACACACACTCTTCTGACCTCCAAAGCTTTGCACAACACGGGTGCACTTACCTACATGCAGACAGTACACTCATACATATAAAAAATAATAAAAAAAATTTTTTTAATTAAAAAAAAGAATTTGTTCTCTGCCACTCCAGTTAGTTTATATGCCTAAGAAAAGGAAGGAATAAAGAAGAGAGAGCGAGAAAGAGAGGGAACTAAGTCACTGTCTTAGCCTGAGTGCCTTCAGAAGCAAACACTGAGCTAAAGGTTAAAGTGCAGAAGTTCTGGGGAAGGGGTCTCAGGAAACACTGAAACGGAAATGGGGGCGTGATAGAAGATAAGGAAGCCAATGAAGGTGTAAGTTCCTCCCACCCGCAGCTGCCATTGCATCTTGCAGGGTGTGGGGAGTTCCAGGAGGTGAAGTCTTTAGCTGATAATTCTCCTCCCCCCCCCCACCTTAGATATTACTCTCCTGGTAACTCTGCCCTCCAGTGCAGCTAAATAGGCTCCCGTGCTTAGGAAGGCAAGAGGACATGGGTGGAAACAGCCTGGCATGCACAGAAAGGTGAGGGCCAAATAGCTATTGGCAGGGCACCAACAACCGCTACAGGAGTCAACAGTGGGATTCGATATGAAGTGGTCCAGGACCCAGGCAGAGGACACTTGGTGCTGGCAACACAGGGATTTCTCTAGCCTCTTTTTTTCCTCCCTATGAGAATAAGAACTGGGCACAGGACACGAAGCTATAACTGAACTTCAGGCGTAGAGGGAAGGGGCTGGAGAGAAGGCTCAGTCTTGCTGCACAAGCATGAGGACTGGAGTTTGATCCACACCACCCATATAAAAAGCCAGGCAGACTATGTGTCTGTAACCACAGCACTGGGTTGTGGGAGGGGAAAGATAGGTGCATCACTAGAGATCATTGGCCAACCAGCCCACCTGAATCGATGAATTCCAGGGTCAGTGAGAAGTCCTGTCTCCAACAATAAGGTGGGGAGGGATGGAGAAAGGTACCAGTATCGGCCTTTGTCTTCCACATGTATGTCCATGTAGGCATGCACACCCACATGTACTCACATGAATATGCATATCACACACACACACACACACACACACACACACAAGTAGAGATGAAAGTAGTTGAAAGTGTTCCTCTAAGTTACTCAAGGCTTTTCTAATCTCCTAAACATACCAAGGCCATCACCGGTGTCTTGTTAATAGTCCAAATAACCTATTCTGAGATCAGCGATCCAAGCCACCATTGAGATATGTTGGGGTCAAACCAAGGGAACCTTTGCATCAGAGCCTGCCAGCGGCCCGAGCATCAGTGACAGAGCTGTGTGTTCTTGCTGAACTGGGCTATTGCCATCCTTACTTATGATCTTCACTTTACTAAATAACATTAAGAGCATCACTAAGATTGTTAAAAGCATTTCCAGATCTTGAGGACCAGATCTTAAAGTTACTTCTCCACTGTCTTCTCTTGTTCTCTTTGCATATTCTAGACGCTCCCATATGTAAGCACTCCTACGCCTTGATGCCTCTTAGCATCCAGCAGCACAATGGAGATGACAGTAGAACATGGCAGGGTTCTGAGCACTGTCTCGTCAGGAAACCCAAATACAGCCACCAAAGAGCTGCACCTGTGGCATAAGTCTCATCAGAACCATGCAGCTCGGGTTTACTCTGAGCTAAACCAGGCAGCTCAGCTAAATTCCGGACCATGTTCTACTTATTAGCAGAGATTGGCTATTTCCACTCTGCACCATATAGCCACCTCAACATTGGAATGATAACAACATCAAGGTCCCTGGAGAGGGACGCCAGGCAGCCTGGCTCATGATTCCTTGACAGCCGTGGAGCAGGTAGGTGCCTCAACAGGAGAGAATGTGATGTGAATGATAGGATTTGTAGCTAGGAGCAAAACTTTATTTTCAATAATTGTGGAACTGTTGACAAGAAGAAAAACCAGTTTATATCTTCTCCCCTTGAATTCATGAGTATAGAACCAAGATAGAGTTTTGAATGATTAAGAAATCCAGAACCGGGGCTGGAGAGATGGCTCATGAATTAAGAGCACTGACTGCTCTTGCAGAGGACCCTGGTTTGATTCCCAGCACCTACATGGCAGCTAAGAACCATCTTTAAGCTGGTTGTGGTGGCGCACTCCTTTAATCCCAGCACTCAGGAGGCAGAGGCAGGCAGATCTTTGTGAGTTCAAGGCCAGCCTGGTCTACAGAGTGAGTTCCAGGCCAGCTGGGGCTACAGGGGAGAACTTGTCTCAAAAACAAAGAAAGAAAGAAATCCAGAACCAAGAATGCTATGATCTCAGAGGACCCAGGCCCAGTTCCCAGCACTTATATGGAAGCTAACAACCATCTGTACTCCAGTTCCAGGGGATTCAACGCCATCTTCTGACCTCTGCAGGCATTACACACATGAGTGCATTTACACACATGTAGGCAATACAACTCATACACATAAAAGAAAAAATAAATACACTTTTAAAACTAAAATAATATTATGGACTATACTTCAAGCTCATTTATTCCATTGGTATGACGGTGAGGTTCCAATGGCCATGGGAGTTTATCGTTGGCCTTAGTCATTCTTCAAATCAATCTCTAAGACGGGGGCTCTTAAACAAGTGATTTATGAAGAAGTGCTCTAAGAAGACAGGGGATAGAATGCAGATGGAGCTGGGAATGGATGTTCCACAAGCCTGTGGCCTGGGCCAGAGCTCAGCTTCCCATGATCCCATGGAGAACTCTAGAGCATGAACTACATAATAGAAATGGCCCCCTTTTAGGAAAAATGGATGATGGCCTTTCTTGGCTCCATGTCAGCTAGGCACTGCTGCCTGGGAGACAGGGGGTGAGGCCCATTCAGACAAGGACTCTTCTGGGAGCAGCTGTGAGTCATTTAGCAGCCAACACCCCCAGCAGGTGGGCAGTGGGTACCATCTACATCAGAGAATACCACACTAGACCTGTCCCAAAGAGCTCTATAATTTAAATGGGTAAATATGGGAAATTTATAAGATCTCTGAGGTTCAAGTGGGAGATCTTCAAAGTCCTCCAGCTGGTGAGCCCTTGGCAGTCCAGTTCCAGACCCACATGATAGATTTCTTACTGCCAACCTTCTCAACATTACTGGTTTCTTACTGCCAGAAATTTCCTCTCTTGCCACTTCTCATCACAGAGCTTCAGATAACTATGTTGGGCATCCCCAAGACCTCCCTTGGGTTTTCTGGTTTACTAGAAGGACTCAAGGTTATCAGAAAAGTTGGAATATTCATGGTTATGGTTTATCATAGTGAATAGATATAGATTTGAACGCACAAAGGAAAAAGGCACATGGGACACCCAGGAGAAAACAGCCACAAGCTTCCACATGTTCCCTCCCACGGCAGTCACTTAAGGATGTGCTTAATATTCCCAAGGAAACCTCTGGTGTATAGCAGAGCAGAGGGCTCCAGCTTCTGAAGCCAATGGTATTCCCTGGTTGTAAAGCTCTGAGAAATGGCCACCTGAAGAAGAAGCAAGGTAAGAAATGAAGATGTCAACAACCAGGCAGAGCATATCTCAGTTCCGGCCCTCAGAAAACATCAAGATACATGCAGAACCTGGGGCCTGGGACTCTGGAGATGGAAAGAAAGGCAAAGATGATTCCCGCAAGGTGTGACTAAAGATTACAGTGATTCATTTGTTGTGTCAGTTCAGCTGGGCCACAATGTTATGGGAATTACAGTGGAGTTCTGCATGCAAAACCCTGCCCTGCTGTATAGTTAGGATTCCTCAGAGAAGCAATAAGTGGTGTGTGTATATCAGAGAGACAGAGAGACAGAGACAGACAGAGACAGAGAGAAAGAAATGGAGGGAGAGGCTACAAAAAGAAAGATAAAATTGCTATTTTAATTTATTATTATTATTATTTGTGTGTGTGTGTGTGTCTGAGGACAGTGTTGTGCATTTTTTTGGTCTTCTTGAGACAAGGTTTACCTGTAGCCCCAGTTGGCTGGTCTAGAACTCGCTCTGTAGACCAGGCTGGCCTTGAACTCACAGAGATCTGGCTGCCTCTGCCTTCCGAGTGCTAGGATTAAACGCAGTGCCACCATGCCTGGAGGTATGAACATTTTTAATTGAACCTATAGCTAACATTACACTGCAATGGCAGTTTAGTTCTCAATGTTAAAGGTCAATTCCAGCCTTACAGCTTTTCACAACGATAGCACTTCTCAAGCAGTCTTCATTATCTGGGACTAAAGGAATAGTTCTCATAGTCGAACTCAAGACCCTGGGTAGACTTTATAGGACAGGCATTTTTCAAATTAATTATGGAAGTGGCCCCTCGTCTTGAACTGTTTGTAAACTCACCTAAATATCCCTAAACAACAACAAAAAAGCAATGGTGTTTATTAGACAGATACAACAGTGTCTCTCAAAGTCGGAGGGCAGAAGCTGTAGTGGAAGGGGCTGCTCCTTGGAGGAGTGGCCCTTAAGCTCCTGGGAAGCACACAACCAAGGCTCTTTTCTCCTTGTCCCTGTGCAAAGGGGCCTATTATCTACTGATTTGGTCCAACTGCTTCATTTCACTCAAAGCCCTGACCTGAGAGTCCTTCTGGTTCATCTGAATTTAGCAAAATCAGTCACTGAAGACTCCAGAACAGGGTCCAAAATCAAGATGGTCTGCTTACCAGATTATAGGTAATTGATTTTATCCCAGTGGTGCCAGACATTGCATTTTACATCAGAGTCTCATGGCTCTAGGCTGTGATTTATTTATTAGACTTGACAATGAGAGCTGTCTGCCCTGAGCATACAGAGGAAATTTCAGCCTATTTCTACAAGTAGAAAGGAGATTCTGCCAAGTATGTCCACTGATTTAATGTGGGGCAGGGGAGGGGTGAGCCTTGTCACTCTCATGAAACTTGCCTCTTTCCTTATAAAAGGAGGTCAAATAGATGGGGCATCCTTACAATAACTCATAATTATGAAGTTCTCCACATAGACTCTCTTATGGAGAGCTATATAAATAAGAATTCATTGTTGGGGGCTGGAGAGATGGCCTAGCCGTTAAGAACACCAACTGCTCTTGCAGAGGACTGGGGTTCGATTCTCAGCACCCACATGGCAGCTGAGAACAGTCTTTAACTCCAGTTCCAGGGGAATCCAACGCCCTCTTCTGACATCTGCGGCATTGTACGACACGGGTGCACAAACCTACAGGCAGACAGTACATTCATACACATAAAAAATAAATTAAAAAAAGAATTCATTGTTTTTAAAATTTTTATTTGTATTTTATGTGTTTGAGTATATTGCTTGTGTACCATGTACATAAGTGAACCATGTCATGTAAAGCCCACAGAGGCCAGAACAAGGTATCAGATACCATGGAACTGGAGTTACCTATGGTTGTCAGCTCCCATGTGGGTGCTGGGAATTGAACCTAGGTCCTCTGGAAAAGGAGACAGTGCTCTTCATGCTCTTCATTGCTGAGCTATCTCTCCAGCCCCAAGAATTTATTCTTTAGAGACCTAATGGACTTGGTCAGACAGCCAAGGTTATAACTCTTGTGAGAATGGCAGACGTCCCTGCAAATGCAGTGACGAAAGCTCTGTAAAATCCTCTATTGCTTTCCAACAACTCCAGTGTGTGCTAAGGTACCAGCATCTCCCTCTCATACAGCTATCACATACAGGTAGGTTACCTCTAAGGGACACGCTTCACTGGCTTGAGATCTCTCACAAGTTCAGCTAGATCCCAAGTACCCTGAGAAGAAAGTGTCGGCACCCAAGCCAGTGTAACTGACATAGACAGTTTGCAACCGTCCTGGAAGGAACAGAGATGATTGTAAGGAACAGAGATGATGACCAGGTCAAAGGATCACTGATTGCTTAGGAAAGAGTAGGAAGTTGAACTAGATGAAGAATGAAAGAGTGAATTTCCACTGGGAATAGTCTTTTGGGGAAACTTGAGGGTTTTTTTGTTGTTGTTCTTGTTGTTTTCTTTGCACAGAGAATCACACCAGTCTCTCAGAAGAAGGGAGAATCAGTTCAAGTACGGAGCAAGTTCTCCCCTGGGATAGAATCGTATAGGAGGCTGAGCCTAAGGACAGATGAAGAAGAGAAGGAGGAGGAGCCTGGGTCCAAAGGCAGTTCATTCTTCAGAAGTTACTTCCTTTGGTAACATCTTCTAAGCAAAGCCCTTTGTGGATCATTCCTTAGTGGTGAGGCCTGAGTTGGTCATTTAGTGCCCAGGCCTACTAGCTCAAGAGGCAGAGCAACCTTGGAATACCAAGAGCAATGCAGATAGTATGTCTTTGGTTGTCCTAGCTTTTTTTCAGTTGGGAAGTTATTAAGCTGAACATTAGTGATACCTTAAGTTCCTATACAAGCAAACTGAAGCCCGAGGTAAATGCTAAAATGAAACATGATCGTAAATGATCAGAAACTGCTAAGAACTGATGGGGAACTTCGCATTGGACACACTACCTGAGGCAAAAGCCAACTCTAGGCAACAATGAAATTTCTGGACTGCACTTCCGCATTCTTCCTATAAAAGCCATTGCTCTTGCCACTAAAGCTGAGCTCTCAGAATCCCTGTGGGTTCATGGACTGTCTTTGGTACAAATAAACTCTGCTAAATTTATCTATGCATATCTTCTCACACCTGCTATTTCCTGTGATCATTTGGATTTTACGTGTCCCCCAGAGGTCCATGTAGTAAAGGCCTGTTCACTGGAATCGTACTACTAGCTACTGGGAGATGGCAGAGCCTTTAACAAGTGGGGCTTCACAGCAGGCTTTCAGATCAAGGGGAGATGAATCCTTAAAGGGGACCTTGGAGGACCCCAGCTTCCCTCTTTCTCTCTTCCTTTCTCCTTCTCCCCTCTCTTCCTGGCCATGAAATGAGTAGCTTTGCTCTACCATGCATTTGCTGTGCTATACATTCCTGGCATACTGACTGCGTTGTCTCACCCTAGGCTCAGAAGCAATCAGGCCAACTAGTCATGAACTGAAATCTCCATAACTGTAAGTTAGTCATCATCACAGATACTTATTATGTTAGGGTCCGAGAATCCACACCAGACACACTGAAGGATGGAAAGCCAAGACTTTATTTCAGAAAAGAAAAAGTAAACCAGCATGCTGGGGTGGGAGGAAAAAGGCTCCGACCCCAATAACTTGGCTCGCAGGCCTTTTATACAGCGTCTAGGGGAATTTTAGTGGGGTTTGGGTAATTTCTGGCCTTATTGGGTAATAGCAGAGTTACAGCTCATGGTTAGGTCAGCCTACCAGCCCTCACGTACCAACAGTTATCTTTAGACACAATCCTGCAATTGGAATGAGGAAATGTTGGGTCAGTCCACCTGCCCTCACATAACAGCAGTTATCTTTAATAAGTTTAAGTTAGCTGTTCTTGAGGCCTCAAGCAACTGACCTCATCCAGAAAAGGTCAGTTGCCAATAAACCTTGAGCAACTGACCCTTTCCCCCCAAATTGGGCAGGTTCCAGTGACTGCTTAAAATGGTGGCTATACTCAAAATGGAGTCAGTGAGGGCCTCTCTTACAATTACAGTACCATAAAGCTGACTGAGACTGACACTTTACCCCTATCCAGCCCTAGTCAGTTCCTGAAGTTATCCAGGGGCCTCTCACTGTGCCCCCAAAGAAGCCATCTTGGCCACCCCATGTCTTCTCTCTTCAGCTCAGGCTCCAAAAGACCATGCTTGCTGTGGAGGCCACAAGGACCTGATATCTGAGTGGCATGTGCCATGGCTGCATTGTCTGTAAGTACTTAATCAGAGCCCCTTCCTGTGGCTATCATAGGTGCTCCTACAGGCATGTCACCTCTTCTGCTTCTTCTTGCTACTTCCCTTAGACACAGGTTGAAGGAGGGGCTACATCTGTTCAGACTTCCAACTGGGTGCTCCCTACCAGGCCTTCAGGCAAGCTCAGCTCTGCCTCTCTCTGTGGCAGATTGCCTGCTGAGTAGGTAGGTCAGTCCTTGGCTTTTCTAGAAACAGAGTCTATTGACCTAAGAAAGGAAAGAGGAGGCTTTCTAGGGCTGGAGGATCAGGCTCTGTGAAGCTGCCATGGAAGTTTTATGAAAGAAGCCTGGCTGTGAGGGTGATTGCCCTGCAGCCCACCAGCTGCTCGGCCTTCTCTGGCCACCTGTACACCACTGGGCTTTGAAAAATCAAGCCTCGTGGCCAGCACAGAGCCCAGCAGAGAACATTCATTGTTAACACTTCTCTGGCTGCTTGCTGGGAAGACTTCCAAGTTACTTTCTGTAATTTTTGTTTTCTATTCTCTTTTCACACCCCTGGGTGGTGGCTACAGGCCAAAATCAATCACCTCCCTGTCTTCCCACAACTTCTTCTCTCACCTGCTTCTGCCCAGCCTGGGGGAGACATTTCATCTGCACAGACCAGCAGGATCACAGATCCAGCCATTAGTATTCATGGCCTGACAACCAGGGATTGACTTTTGATTAAGAGTGTGGGGGCTGGGCTGACGTCGAGAACCAAGCTCTGAATTCTCTATTTAGTTCAGCTGCAACCCATTGTCTATCAAACAGATCTCAGCCACACCCACAAATCCTGACTAAAACCCAGAAGGGACCCACTTACCTAAGAGGTGAGTCTCATCTAAGGACAGGCTACTAACAAGATAAGGGGCCAGGGAGGATTATCAGTACATGTTTTGTGAGTGCCAAGATCTAGGCCAGAATCCAGGACCCTGCAGGGATTTCCACAGCAAAGAATTTGTTTCAGAGGTAACTGAAGTGGCCTGAAGTGATCCTGTGAGGAGGTCAACAGGCTGCCAAGGGCCAGGTCTTTGTATGTCCTGGGCCCTCTGAGTCATCGTACTGTGAGTGATTCCATCTGGGTGAAATGCAAAAGGAAGTGGTGACAAACAGGAAAAGGGTTATTCAGTATAGACACATGGGAGGACAAGGAAGGGCCAAGCATCCTCTCAGCCTACCGACAAGGCCCCGGATTATGTAGAGGACAACTGGGGTCCGGGGTAAGAATAGGTGCAAACAGTCTTTGCTGAACTCTGAGACGACACTGAGAGCGCAGCATCTCTGTTCATCATCTCAGGTCTGATCTGGGAGGTCCTGCAGCTCCAGGAAAATCAGAATTGCTTGAGAGGGCAGTCTACTTCCCAACATGACAGAACTTGTCCTGAGTGGTGAGGGGGCAGTCCCGTCACAGCAAGATTTTCCTGCAGGTTTGCCGTTCCTGGACTCTTAAGAACATCTTAGTTACTCTTTTTTTTTTTTTTTGTCTTTTCCAGACAGGGTCTCCCTGTAGCATCTTAGTTACTCTTATCTTGGAGTTTTCAGCCTTGGACAGGAAGGATTGCCAGCTTTAGGTGAGCACTCCTTAAATGATGAACCTGTCTCTGTACAGATTTCAGCCAGTATCTGATCCAACGTGCTTAAGGTAGTAAAGGAGACAGACAGATCAGATTCAGAATGAAGGCCTCGATGCCAGGCTTTTGTCCTGTTTAGCTAACCCCTGGGCATGTGCTGGCCGAAGTGAAGAGTCAGTCAGTGCCTCTGCTGGGTGTGGTAGCGCACACCTTTAATCCCAGCGCTTGGGAGGCAGAGGCAACTCAAACTCTGTGAGTTCAAGGCTAGCCTGGTCTACATAGCGAGTTCTAGGCTAGCTGAAGCTGAAGCTTCTGGGAGACCAAAAAAAAAAAAAAAAAAAAAAACACCAGCCTCTAAGTCCTTGTTAGGCTCCCAGTTGGGGACATCTTGAATAACAATGCTACTGAGTATAGTTTGGAGCTGTCCATAAACTCACCTAGGAGGAAAGCTAAACGAATATGTTCACTTTGGGGGCTGAGATAATGCAAAGGCAAGGAAGGATCCCAACAGAAAAGGGGCAAGGGTCCAGGAAAGGGCTTTGGATGCCAGTGGAAGGCTGGGCAACTGTGACTAAAGCCCAGGCTTTGCCTCGCACTCCCTACATCCTCACATACAACTGCGAGAAAGTTTTCAGCCAACGGCCCTCTCTCCCACCCCAAGGAAAAGCAGCCCCAACAGGATACCTCTTCAGATATCTACCTGAGCACCCTAACCTGTGCTTCATCTGCCCAGGATATCCCTGACCTCCCTGTACCCCAACCCTACCCCAAGGCTCCAGGAAAGGGGAATAAAGTGGAAGAAACAGTGAGCGGTCCTTAAGGACCACCAGCCTCGACCTTTGCTGCTGTTTTGTTCCTAACCGGTTTTGAGAAGGTGGGAAAAGAATGGCCGCCATAATGGTAAGTTAGGCAATTTTAATGAGAGGTTTGCAGTACAAACCCAAATGCACAGTAAAGAGCATAATGGTTCGAAACAGGGAGAGGGGGTGTGTTTAGTCTGGACCCCTCAAGAAGCTAAGAGGATGCTTGAAAATAGAAAATAACCACTGAACCTCTGCTAAAGGGTGAGGTGGGAGGAGGGAGTGAAGAAGAGGACCAGTTCTCACGAGTGGGTCAGAGAATGGGCTCTCCTTCTCTAGAGGGATGTCAGGACAGAAGGGGAGACTCTGGGGCCAACCAGCCTGCAAGGCTGACACCAAGAACATTCCTGGCCAACACCCGTGAGAGCCAGAACACTGGGAAAGGGCAGCTGGTGTCTGCGCTGAGAGCCCATGGGGGAGGACCGTGAGTCTATTCTCCATGTGAAGTGCACTATGGGGAAGGAGGTTGCTGCGGTCTGAATATTTGTGTTCCCCCAAATTCATGTTGAAGTCCTGACTCTCAAGGTACTACTAGTATCTAATGGTCTTGGTATGATAGAAGACACTGAGATAGATTTTTCCTTGAGGCCATAAGATTCATTCATGCTGTCAATACAAAAGCATAACTCTCACCTTAAGGGGGTAAGAGATGGTTTATTCTGGAGCAAATTATAAGTGACCATGGCTCAGGAACACAGAATCAGGTTACCCCAAATTCCATTTTCCAATGCGATAACAGTTTCGTGGAGTTTTTATACGAACAGAGCAAAGAAAGCCATAAATCAAGACACTTCAAATACATTAGTGGAGACATGGTTATGGCAAGGCCAGGAGAGTTCTGCTGTAGACATCAGCTGCTGTCTGACAATCTTCTTAGCCCTTCGGTTGGTGGAAGCTGGTGGGCTGAGTTAATGCATTCCAAAACTTTTTATCTGTTATTCATAGGATGTTCAGTCAGAAATAGGTGGGAGGGGAGTGGTTATTTAGGTAGCTAAACATGGCCCATGATAAATGGTGATTATCCTCTGGACCTGCAACATTCCAAGCTGTCCAGAGTCACTGAAGTTCTGATGAGTTAGTTGATCAGTTTTGCAGAAGGTGCAGTCTTGAGATTCAAGGGATTTTTACTGTGAACTTTCATTCATAATGCCATGGACAGACAGACAGATAGACAGCAGCTTGGTAGGGGCTCTGAGGAGAGTCCAGGCCTCAGCAGCAGAGACAGACAGTGTGGCAGGGGCTTGCAGAAAGAAAATCTGTTCTTCTGAGAACTGGGGTGGTTTCACAGCACAAGTCTGCAGCTATTGCTGGTGCTTCCTCTCTGTTCCTGCAAGCAGACAGTGTGTTTCTCATCCTGGTTTACACTGAGGCTCTGGTGGGAGCCAGGAGGGGGAGGGGTGAGCCCTTGACAGGTCGGTGAAAGAACTAATCTGGACGAGAGTCAGAGGGGATAACTCAGTTTTATTGGCAAAAGGCATGGCCTTTTATACTAATACGACTGTGCTCCAGGGTGGAAATGGGGGTTGGGGGGGGCATGCCGGAGAGCCAGGGAGGTGCAAGCCGTCGTGGCTCCCACTGGGCTAAGAAACAGGTCAGACACATTCTCTGCCCAGTACTTCTGGGCGTGGTGATGCACGCCTTTAATCCTATCACTTGGGAGGCAGAGGCAGAGGCAGGCGGATCTTTGTGAGTTCAGGGCCAGCCTGGTCTACAGAGTGAATTCCAGGACAGCTGGGGCTACAGAGAGACCCTGTCTCGAAAAGACAAAAAATAAATAAATAAATAAATAAATAAATAAATAAATAAATAAATAACAAAGGAGGGCCTTAGGGTATGAAACCTTACTTTGGTGAACAGGTGTTTGGCTCATCCCGCCTTATCAAAAATCAAAAAGTTTGTCAGGATGGTGAGAGCCAGACTCCCTATGGTGCCCAAGCCCAGAGGAGCCTCATCCTATCATGCGGCCAAGCACTCTGATTCTGATTCCCATTGAGATACAGGGAATATGGTGGGGAGCAGGATATGTGCCCCCCAGTACCCTCCTTTAATATAAACTCACCCAGCTGAGAGGTTCTGCCCATGAAAGGAAACCTGTTAGCCAGAGACTCACAGATGAGGTGATCTGTGAAAGGTAAAGGCTGGGCCTGGGCAGCAGATGGGTTTTAACATCATATTCTTATAACTATCAAGCACTGGGGCATTTGAGAAGTGACCAGGTAGTGGGGATGGAGCCCTCAGCAATGGAATTAAAACCTTTTCAAGAAGCCTGAGAGGACTCTGGCCCTGCTACCACATGAGAATAATGGAAAACAACAGCAGCATCCATGAGCCAGGCAGTAGATGCCGATTTTGCCTTGATCTTGCTCCATAACTGTGAGAAATAAATGTCTATTATCTACAACCCATCCTGTAAATGGTATTTCATTACAGCTATCCAAACAGACTATGACAAAGGCTTGGGTGGCATGTGTGTGTGTGTGTGTGTGTGTGTGTGTGTGTTAAAAAAGATAATGGATGCAAGAGACAGGAATTCTAGATCTCATCTCTAGCCCTTGCTCACCTGCAGGCATCATAGGTGTGACCAGGTTGATTCCCAGCACCCACATGGTGGTTAACAACTGTCTGTAACTCCAATTCCAGGAGGATCCAAAGCCCTCTTTGATCTTCTTGGGCATTTCACGACACAGGTACACTTACATGCATACATGCACTACACTCACATGCACACATGTGCTACACTCACACGCATACATGCACTACACTCACATGTGCTACACTCACATGCACACATGCCCTACACCCACATGTACACATGCACTACACTCACATGCACACATGCACTACACTCACATGCACACATGCACTACACTCACATGCACTCATGCACTACACTCACATGCACACATGTACTATACTCACATGCACACATGCAGAACACTTACATGTACACATGCACTACACTCACATGCACACATGCACTACACTCACATGCACACATGCAGAACACTTACATGTACACATGCGCTACACTTATACACACAAAATGAAAATAATAAATAATAAAATAATATTTTTTAAAGAGGAGAAGTCATGGTTGACACCCATTGAGGCTTGAATACAATTCCCTACAGCAACTTCTCTTTAGACAAATATCCATAGCAAGAAGAGCTCTAAGAAGGCCAGAGTGGTGTGGTAAGTGCTCACTGTGGGCCAGGCCCAGTGCTTCAGGGATGCAGGGTGGGCCAAGTTGACCTACTCTTACCCCTCAGAAGCATACATTCAGGCAAAGGGAATGGACAGCTTACCCCCTGCAGCTGCCCCTCTGCTCCCAGCATTGCCAGGGTGACTGGGGCAAAGTTCCAAACCAATCCTTCACAAAGGAACTCTGATACCTTCCATCTGCCACTTCCGGGAAGACATCTACTCAGAATTAGATCAAATGTTTGGTGATAGAATTACCAGGAAGTGAAGGAGTATTAGGTGGAAGTGAGGTGGGCAGGCAGGGGCAAGGGCGGAGGAGAAAACAGCAAAGCAGCTGCAAAGACCGGGAGGAGAGGGTAAGGAGACTTTCCTGAATGGAGCAAGAACAGACCTGGACAGAGGAGCATCCCACGGGCTTTAACTCCATCCTTTCCTCTCACTGCTTCTATCATGGCCAGGCCTGTAGGGTATAACTTGAGAACTGAAAACTGAACCAGGCATAAAAAAATACCCAACTTGGGGCTGGAGAGATGGCTCAGTGGTTAAAAGCACCAACTGCTCTTGCAGAGGACCCAGGTTAGATTCCCAGCACCTACATGGTGGCTAAGAACAGTCTTTAGTTCTGGGTGTGGTGGTGCACACCTTTAATCCCAGCGCTTGGGAGGCAGAGGCAAGCGGATCTCTGTAAGTTCAAGGCCAGCCTACAGAGTGAGTTCCAGGACAGTTGGGGCTACAGGGAGACCCTGTCTCAGAAAAAAAAAAAAAAAACCTCCTAGCTGGGCGTGGTGACACACACCTTTAATCCTAGCACTTGTGAGGCAGAGGCAGGTGGATCTCTGTGAGTTCAAGGCCAGCCTGGTCTACAGAGCGAGTTCCAAGACAGCTGGAGCTATAGGAAGACGCTGTCTCAAAAAAGACCTCCCCCCCCCAAAAAAAAACCCAACTCACCTACAAGTAAGGTGGGGGGCTTCATTGCTAGAAACCCACTCCCCTCTGAGATGCTTAAGATGCTGAGGCAGAAAAGCTTAGTGAAAATTTAATGACTTAGGACTCTACTTGGCTTACACACACACACACACACACACACACACACACACACACACATCCCTTTCCTAACAATATGCTTGGCAACCTGGGACCCTCATCAGCCTTGTCTCTCCATAATATGGCCATGGGCCAGTGGTTGGGGGAAGCCATGTAGGGGGGAGGGGGAAGGTGGGTTGTGTCCTTTCTGGAGCCTTCTCCCTCCCCTCCCACCTCAAATTCATTTTTTCTTTCCCTCAATTGGTCAGAGCTTAAGAAGTCACCAGGGTGAGACCCCAGCAATGAAGAGAATCTCCCTTGAACCCCAGAGTTGGGGTGGGGGAGAAGTCCCACCCCCTCAGGACAGTCCTGGTCACTGTCTCTGTCCTTCCCTAGTAAGTAAAGCTGGGCAGAACACCAGTAACTGCTTCTGACCTGGGAGAGTTGAGGCAGTTATTTCCTCCTTCCTATTTTCATCTCTCTCTCCCTTCCTTCACTCAAAAAGTATTTGTTGGGCACCTGCTGTATACCAGGCACCATGGGACTATTGTAAGGAAGGAAGGAAATAAGATGACCACCTTCAAAGAGCTTGTGGTATATTGCAGAATGCCTTAACTTTTTCGTCTTTATTTTTGTTTTATGTATATGTGTGTATTGTGTTTATGGATACAAGTACACCTTGTTTTGCAATGCCCAGGGAGGACAGAAGAGGGCATCAGATCCCCTGGAACTGGAATTATGGACAGTTGCTAGACATCATGTGGGCGCTGGTATTTGAACATGGGTTTTTTTTTTCAAGAGTAGGCAGTGCTCTTAACAGCTGAGCCATCTCTCCAGCCTCCATCCCAGCCCTGGAAACTGATGAAATGTGTACCACGTATTAGGATGAGTAATAGGGGCATTCTGGCTCTTGAAGCCCAGCCGAGATCCTTCAATGAACTCAGGCTCCCAACTTACCACTCCCAAGGGTAAGAGGACCAGTAGTACAGTAAGGCCTTTGCAGCAGTACTCTGGCTAGGGAAGTCCAGTCACAGGGTTACATAAACTTATTTCTATTCATAGTTCTTGGGATTAAGATGACCAGGACAAGTGACACTTTAAACTATAACTCAACAACAACAACAAAAGCATGACTGTAAATTCTTAACACTGCCACAAGGAAGATATGAGACCCTATATTTCCTCCCCTTGAATCAGAGTAGGCTTGTGATGGCTTTGACCAAGAGAACACAGAAGAAGAGACATTGGCTGGCAAGGCTGGGTGGCAAGATACCAGGCACCTTCCACTCTGTCCACTGGAATCCATGCGCATGGAAAACAGAGCATCCCTTGAGAAGTTCCACCATCTCAGGCAACTTGTCCTCTGTACTCTGGTTGACAGCTCAGCTGAGCCCATCCTGCTGTTGGCTCCAGAAATGCCAGTTTTGGTGACTCCTATTATTCAAGTCTTCCCAGACCCATGGAGCAGACAAAGGCATTCTGCCATATAAGCCTGACTTCCTCACCCTTAGATCTGTGGTAGAATAGCATGCTTGCTATTTCACACCACTAAGGATTGGGGTAGATATTATGTAGCAATAGAACAAACAAACTCAGAGCCTTCTGAGGATGCTGCGTTGTCCCAGCAGTAAGGCAGACTCTCCAAGGCCTTGCAACAAAGTGACTTGAGCTCTGTCATTCTGGTACCAGGAAAGACCTAGGAGAAGCTGAGATGCTCTGGTACCATGAGGGGTGAAGGACTGAGGAAGGGACAGTTCAACCGTCCACAGAATGGCACCTTCCTCATCCTTGTGCTTCCTGGCAGCGCCCAGCCAATCTCTGGTGGAAGGGTGGCAGCAGTCTTCTTGCACATCACTCCCTGGTTTAAATCCTTTCTGCTCAAAGGAGCTGAGGCTTCTTCTGATCCTGCTAGTGAACCTGCCTGGTCCAAGGCTGCTCCCTACAAAGACTCACAGGGCCAACTTGATTCCTGTCCATTTTTGAAGTTGGCTTTGAGCCTTCTCATTGATTCTCTGAGCCACCCAGAGTTGTTCCAGTAAATTCTCTTTGCTTAGCCAAATTGAATTTCTGTTGTTTGCAACTAGAGAATCCCAGCTGGTGTAAAAGTCTGCAAATCAGCAGATATCTTGTACTCTTCCCCTTCTAAAGAATCACTTTTCAGATAAATAGCATAAGAAACAATGATGTCTATAGGATTTAAGGCCATAGCTGTGAGTTCTTTAGTCTTTAAGAGGGGCTTCTTCATACAGAAAATATTCAGATGCCACTTTGCTATTTAAAGATAATATTCCAATTATTACAGAAATGTATTAAAAGGCTCAGCTTTCCCTGAATTTTTAAGTTCATTTTAAAAATAATATTCTTAGAAATTATGTGAATTTTCACAACAATTTTTATCAATTAAATTCCTTTGAATATTTTACAAATCCAAAATGTTCAATATTCCTTTTAAACTAATTCTTTTTTTCTGACTAACCAAGCAGCTTTCCCAAGTACTTAAATAATTCTTGCAAATATAAAATTATGTTTATAAACACAATGGTGAAGTTCTTTCTAATGTACCAATGCTCTTTACAGACTAACATTCTCTTGCAAGTTTCAGCTGAAACTGAATTAATAGCCCAGTGCTCTAATTAGTCAAATTCCCCAAGTGCATCTGAACCTAATTTGTGTCTTAACTCCTCCTGGCTAATCCTTGCTTTCAGCCGATGCACAGCCACCAGATTGGAGCAGGTGAGGCCTGGATGTGACTTCTACCCTTACCCACTTGCTTTTGGGACAGCTTATTTTTTAGCACCATGGCAAAAGACCCCCTGGGAAATGTTCCTCATTCATCTATGCACAAACCTAGAAGTGCAAGCAATTTGACACCATAAAAGGGAAGGAAAGTGAGAAAAAGAAGCCAGTGAATTAAAGCTCTTTTCTTCCATTTCTTGGGAAGAAAAATCTGAGGCATACGATTCCTCAAAGATACCAAGCCAGTTACTGGCAGTAATGACAAACTCAATTATGCACCCAGTTCTATTCTTTACTTCTTTTGCCTATGATCCCTTATTACAAAAACCCACCTACCTACATGTTTTGTGCCAGCTCTGCTTTCTGGGGAGAATGCAGACATTCTAATATGCACAAATTATTTGACTAAGACAGATGCTAATACATACAAATCACCACCAGATTTTATACCATAGTAATGCTATGGGTTTGATTTGCTTCATAGTCTGGTATTAATTCCAAATCATTCCCAGATTTAAAAGGTCACCAGAGCTGCCATCACAAAGTGTTCAAACTCGGGAGCTTCAAACTATCAAAATGTATTAATCAGGGAGTCCCAGAAGCCAAGAGCTTAAAATCAAGGTATTGACCGTATCTTGCTCCCTGTGGGACTGTGGGTAGAATCCTTCCAGCTTCTCCTGGCTTCCGTTAGTGGCTGCCAACCCTTAGCATTCCTGGGCTTGCAGCTGCACTGTTCTCATCTCTGCCTCCATCTTTACAGGGCCACCTCTGCATGTGTGTCTCCACATCATCCTCCCTTTACCTATGTCTGTGTTTAAATTTACCCCTTTCTGTAAATACACCCCTCATAACAGATTGTGCGTCATCCTAATGACCTCGTTCTAACTTGGTTATCTGCAGACACCATATTCCCAAATAGTTCACGTTCTACGATTATAGACAATAGACTGCAACTCATCTTTTAAATGGACATGATTCAACTCAGAATACTCACAAAGGGAAACAATTACAGGGTTTCTAAGGTAATTTTCAGGTTTCTTATCAGTTGGCCATTTTGCAAATTGACCTAAGATTCTGGATAAATAATCAGAAAGTCTTCAAGACAAGGAAAGACAAACCACAGCCATCTTTCACAGACAACATGTCAATGGAACTCTGAGCAACCTTGTGTGTATGTGTGTGTGTGTGTGTGTGTGTGTGTGTGTGTGTGTGTGAGAGAGAGAGAGAGAGAGAGAGAGAGAGAGAGAGAGAGAGAGAGATTTTCAATATTTAGCTCAGTCTGACCCATTCAGTCCAGCTTCCTGATTACAGCTATGGAATCCACATCCTGCCTTAAGCATGCTTGTTTAGGGAGAACGAGGAAACCTCATAAATTACAAATTTGTTCATTCAGTTTTAGGTAGAAAATGTGAAGGAAGCAAAGCTTTAAGACTTTGCTCTAAAATTTCTCTGTAAATCTGAAAAAAAAAAAAAAAGAGAGAGAGATTAGCGATATAGGTGCTTGGACAAAGCAAGCCCTGAGGGAACTATTAAATCTTATTCAGTAGAAAAACAAAATAATTTTTGTGAATATTTATACATCTGTGAATAACATAATCATATCCACTGTCTCTATCTTGTCATCAGAGTTGAGGTCCTCCCTGGCTTGCCAAAAGTGTGAAGAGTTTGAGTTGGGCGTGGTGGTGCATGCCTTTAATCCTAGCACTTGGGAGGCAAAGGCAGGTGGATCTTTGTGAGTTCAAGACCAGCCTGGTCTACATAGTGAGTTCCAGAACAGCCAGAGCTACAGGGAGACCCTGTCTCAAAAAGACAAAAAAAAAGTGTGAAGAGCTTTGCTATAATATTGAAAGTTTTATTCTTATGGTCCTAGAGATTTTTGACTTATACTCTAAAGACTAATGTTTCTTTCATGTAATTTTCGTTGGAAAGGATGCTTGTTCAACTTGAAATTCTAAGTCACATTTATCATGGGAAGTTGCTTTTTCCCAATCGTTGTAGTGAAAAATTAACTCACTATGACATCACTCATCTGATTCAAATGAATTCCAGCTTTGTAAAAGGGCTGGACAAGTTTCACAAACATCAGGAACATAGATAAATGGAGCATTTCTCTCCACAATATCCATTGGTCAGTGAGGTAGTTCTAATACCTTAACCTTTAGCACAATTTGACAGGGTGATCTCACTGATAAGTTGCTTGAATTCAAGTGACTCAGCATCTCATTCTTAAATGGAATGGTCCCATTCCTAATTCAAAATCCAGGGTGACTGCCACTTCATGAATTTGACTAATTTCTTAAAAATTTATTTATTATCAGGGCATGGTGATACCCAAGCCTTTAATTTCAGCACTTGGGAGACAGAGGCGGGTGGATATCCTTAAGATCAATGCCAGCCTGGTCTACCTATAGTAAGTTCCAGGCCATCTGGAGCTGCAGGGAGAACCTCTCTCAAAATGACAAAAATGTATTCATTTTTATTTTATGTTTACGAATGTTTTTCCTATGTGTGTGTAAGCACATTGTGTAGGGGCAATGACTGTGGAGGCTGAAAAAGACATCAGATCCTCAGGATCTGGAGTTATAGGTAGTTCTTAGCTACCATTTGGGTGCTAAGAACTGAACCCAGGTCCTCTGCAAGAACAGCCAGTGCTCCTAACCACTGAGCATCTCTTCAGCTTCTTGACTAAATTGGTTTTTTTAAAAGCTATAAAATATCGCTAGCTCTAGCACGTATCGTTCTCTCTCTCTCTCTTATATGTCTCTCTATCTCTCTCTCCTCTCTTCTCTCTCTCTCGTTCCTCAGGAACAACTGTTTATGCAGGGTCTCCCACTGGCCTTGGACTCACCAGGTCAGCTAGGCTGGCCAACTTGCATGCCTCAGGAATCTGCCTTCCCAATGCCGGGATTCAAGTGCTCATCACCATTGACTGCCGGTCTTTTGTAGGACACGATCCTTTATGTATCAAACTCAGTTCCTTCCTGTTTGGTATGCACATTTCAACCTGTGCCCATCTATCCAGCTTCATATACAAAATCTTTTCCATAGTCTCCCACAGTCCATCAGAATGACATACGAGTGGTTCCTATCCCAGACTTGCTGGCTCCAAGTCACACAAATGACAGAAGAGAGACAGCCTCAGCATGCAAGGGATGGTGTGTATTTACTTTGTTGTTGTTATAAAAAGTTCCCAGGTAAAAAAGAAATAAACCAAGAAAGCTGCTTCTTATAATAAATAGTTAAAACCCTTTAAAGAAGGGACTATTAGGAACAAGGAAGGGAAAGGAAGGTGGCAAGGTTAGATTTTTGCCCAAACTTGGTACAAACTATCGTCAACTGAGAACATGACGGATATTTCAATTGTCATGAGGGTTCTTGTTGTCTTTTTTTTTTTTAATTTTATTTAGTTTTTTTGTATGGTTTGTATGAAATATATCTGTCTGCAGCAGGTTTGTGCACCCATGTTTTCGTGCAATGCTGCCAGAGGTCGAAGAAGGTTTTGTCGGTTCCCACTGGAACGGAGTTCTCCTGGAATTGGTAGTTTAACAGTGGTTCTTGGCCGCACATGTGGGTGCTGGGGTCGGAACCTGGGTCCTCTGTAAGATGTGGTCTGGCCACTCTTAACCATTAGGCCATCCTCAACACCCTTGTTTTTGTTAGTTTCTAATTGATTGTAGGTAGGGTCCAGCCCACTGTGGGTGGTCCCCTGTCCTGGACAGGTGCGGCATTGGCTCATATAGGAAAGTAGCAGCGAAGCCAGGGGAACCAAAGTTCAGTAAGAGCCATCCTCTACGTGGTCTCTGCTCCCAGCCCCTGCATCTCCCTACCTTTACGTTCCCTGCTCCTGACTTCCTCAGGGATGGAAGTTCCCTTTTTTTTTTTTTTTTTTTTGGGGTCTTTTCGAGACAGGGTCTCCCTGTAGTCCCAGCTGTCCTGGAACTCACTCTGTAGACCAGGCTGGCCTTGAACTCACAAAGATCCACCTGCCTCTGCCTCCCGAGTGCTAGGATTAAAGGCGTGCGCCACCACGCCCGGCTTTCAACCTGAGAATTGTAGGGCTGAAGCAAACCCTTTGCAACTCAACTTGCTTTTGGTCCTCATGTTTACCATAATAGCAGAAACCAAAGTAGAGCAGAGGGGTGGGGTATGAAAGAGTGCTAGGGGTTGAATATTATCAAAGTATATTATATGTGTGTATTAGTTACTCTTGCATCGCTATGAACAAAACACTTGACAGAAACAAGGGAAGAATGTTTTTAGCCCATGGTCTCAGAGGGATTTCAGTTTGTCCATAACAGCTAGAGCTTAAAGTAGAGGCACAGTCACATAGTGACAGAGAATGAAGCAGAGAAAGCTGTGAAAACCAGTGGCAGTAGACCCTTCAAAGGCCCAGCCCCGTCGCTGTCTTCCACCAACCAGACCCAATCTCCTTCAGGCTCCATGGTCTTCAAAATATTTCCAGAAGCTGGGCACCAAGTGTTCAAACATGAGCCTGAAGGGACACTTCGGATTCAAGCCATAATCACATGAAATGTCTCATTGCTTTGTACAATTAATATGTGCTACTAAAAATAAGAATACAAAATATATCAAAGAAAATTTATTCAAGAAAATCGGACGATCTGGGGCAAGCATTATGTATTCAGATTAATTTAAAGTAAAGGGAAAAAATTATAGAAAAATAAATGCTCACAAACACACAGAGTATTTTGTGCTTTGAAAACACTGCACTAAAGTCTCCTCTCTCTGGTCTTTGGGGAGAAATAAAGCAAAGAAGCTATGTGTTAGATGCTGCCACATAGCACAGATGATCGCTCAGCTAGTGTGAACTGTCTGGGCTGTCCCACAACAGTCCCCAAGTCTGTTTTATTCTTCAACAGCCAAATACCTCTTAGTTTCTAATATGAATCCATATTGAACAAAAGATTAAGTAGGAAGAAAAGTGGACACTTCCACCACACAGACAGGTAAATGACATGAAGATGCACAAAGCCAGACAAAGCAGTGTAGAAACAGGAGGATGGTGGTCAAGAAAGATGGCAAATTCTCCTTGAGTTCTCTGGGACTAGGCAGAGTCTATGTGAACAAATAAGGTGAAAGAGCAGGAATGCTGGAATAAGCCATCATCTGGCTGTGGTGGGTTTTCATCCATCCTGCTTCATTCTTTTGCTTTGGCTTTTCTCAACCTGCCTGCCAGTACATGGAGGCTCCTGGGCTGTCTGGATGTAGCGTCTCTGCTCTGAGGTCCCTGTGGCTCCAGGGTACTGGACCCTGATTCCTTCCTTCCTTCCATCCTTCCTTCCTTCCTTCCTTCCTTCCTTCCTTCCTTCCTTTCTTTTCTTTTCTTTCTTTCCTTTTTCTTTTTTTCCTTCTTTCTTTGTTCCTTCCTTTCTTTTTGTGTATGTGTGTTTGAGACATAGAGTCAGAGACTGAGACAGAGAGACCTGACAGTTTTGGGGAGTCAGTCCTCACCTTCTACCTTGATTTGAGGCAAGGTCTCTCTTATTTATGCTGGTAAGCTATATACTCCAGGCTAGCTGGCCTGAGCTTCTGAGAAATTCTCCAGTCTCTGCTACCTAGCTCTCCATAGGAATGCTGAGATTACAGGTGCATGCTAACCAATTTGTTGTTGTTGTTGTTTTACTGGGTTCTGATGATCCAAACTCAGATTGTCAGGCTTGCAAGTCAAGTGCTGTTAGTCACTGAGCCACATCCCCAGTCTGGAACCCTATTCTTGAGTCTGGCACAGGCCATCTGCAATTGTGTTGACTGCGGAAGATTCAGGGCACACCTGGGAATACCTGGGATACATCCCCCAAACCAACCAGACACTGCAAAATGTCAAAACCAGACAGCCCTCAAATCAGCTCCTGATAGGAGCACAGCACACAGGCTTTCCAATGCGCCAACTTCCAGCCTTTCCCACTCCCGGTAGCAATTCTTTTTTTTTTTTTTAAGTTAATTTTTATTGAATGCGTTTCATAAACATTTCTTGATCAAATTTAGACTCATTCCCCCATCCGTGCCCAGCGCTCACACACACCCCCACACCAGAGTTCATGAGTTCTGCCATAAATGTTGAGTCCTGTCTTGTGTCTTTTCCTCAGTCTTTTTTTAACCTTTTTGATGCAGAAGTTTATTGTTTCAGTCAGTTCTTGAACAGATTTTTCTCTCTCTTTTTTCGTTCCTTTTAATTTTATATTACTCTAAAATATGCATATATACAATCCACACATAAATCAAAATTACAAAGTTTGAAAATAAACTATAGGTTAATTCCAAAACACATTTAGGGATTCACATCTTAACAGTAAAGTTGCATGCAGGTAAAAATTTAAATAAATTTTACAATAAGTTTACAATGTAAGCTATACATTATTATAATATTTCAATAACTCAGGGATTATACTGAAATTATTCTATAAAGCTATCAATGCTTTTTTCCCCTCCCCTTTGTACTGCAAATTATGCCCTTATAAACAACACATATGTATCAAAATTATGAGCTTTGGGAATGAACTGTATGTTAATTCCTAAATATGTTTTGGGATTCACATTTTCCCTTTGATTTTATATTACTCTAGAATATGAATACATATCTTCCACCCATATATGATAATTATAATGTGTAAATATAAGTGATAGGACAATTCTAGAGCCCATTAATAGATTCACATTATAATAGCACAGTTGCTTTCAGATACAAAGAAATATAAAAATAAAGTTGCTCAGTTTGCCTGACAATTGGGGATTTGGCGCTAGCATCCACAAATCAGAGAAACCATTTGCCATTTGGTTTTCTGGGACTGTTACTTCACTTAGCATGATGGCTTCGAGTTCCATCCATTTACCTGCAAAATTCATGATGTCATCTTTCTTTACTGCTGCATAAAACTCCATTGTGCAGTTGTACCACATTTTTGTTATCTAGTCATCAGTTGAGGGGCATTTGGGTTGGTTCCAGTTCTTTGCTATTGTGAAGAGAGCTGCAATAAACATGGCTGTGCATGTATCTTTGTGGTAGGATGTGTCTTGTGCGTATATACCCAGGAGTAGTATGGCTGGGTCAGGTGGTAGGCTCATTTTGAGTCTTTTAAGGGTTCTCCACACTGCTTTCCACAGTGGTTGTACAAGTTTGCATTCCTACCAGCAATGGATGAGTGTTCCCCTTTCCCCACATCCTCTCCAGTATTTGATGTCTTTGGTTTTCTTGATCTTGGCTAGTCTTATTGGAGTGAGATGATACCTTATTGTGGTTTTAATTTGCATTTCTTTAATTATTAATGATGTTGAACACTTTTTAAGATGTTTCTCAGCCATCTTTACTTCCTTACTGGTGAAGTCTCTGTTCAGCTCTTTACTCCATCTTTTGAGTAGATCATTTGTTTTCTTCCTTCTTTGTTTTTTAAGTAGTTTATATATTGTGGATGTCAGTGCTCCATCAGATGTATCAGTGGTGAAGGTTTCCTCCCACTCTGTGTGCTTTCTCTTCACTTCCTTGATTGTTTCTTTAGCTGTACAAAAGATTTTGAGTTTGATGAGGTCCCACTTGTCAGCTGTTGGCCTTACTTCCTGTGCAGCTGCTGTTTGATTTAGAAAGTCTTTTCCTATGCCTATGTCTTATAGGTTGCTGCCAACTTTTTCTTCTTTCATCTTTAGGGTTTTGGGTTTCAGGTGAGATCTTTGATCCACTTGGAGTTTATTTTTGTACAGGGTGAGAAGTAGGGGTTTAATTTTGTTCTTCTACAAATGGTGATCCAGTTTTGCCAACACCATTTGCTGAAGATGCTATCTTTCCTACATTGAGCTTTTTGGCCCCTTTGTCAAATATGAGGTGGCTGAAGTTAGTTATATGAGCTCAAGTTTGGATCTTCAGTTTTGTTCCATTGGCCAATGGGTCTGGTTTTTTGCCAGTACCAGGCTGTCTTTATGACTATAGCCCTGTAATATAGCTTGAAGTCTGGTAAAGTAATCCCCCCTGTATTGCACTTTTCGCTCAGGGTTGCTTTAGCTATTTGGGGGGTTTTGTTTTCCCATATGAATTTAAGGTTTTTTTTTTTCAAGTCTGTGAAAAAACTCATGGGGATTTTGATTGGGATTACATTGAATCTGTATATTAATTTGGGTAGAATGGACTTTTTACTATATTAATTTTTCCAATCCATGAGCATGGGTGGTCTTTCCATCTTCTGATGTCATTTTCAATCTCCTTTTCAGGGTTTTAAATGTTTTGTTGTAGAGGTCTTTGGTGTCTTTGGTTAGGTTTATTCCCAGGTCATTTCTTTTAGGTATTTATGAGTGTGAAGGTCTCCTTATATTCCTTTTCCACTTGCTTATTGTTGGTGTAAAGAAATTCTACTGATTTTTCTAGGTTTATTTTGTATCCCGCCACTTTACTGAAGCTTTTGTTTCTAGGAATTTTCTGGTGGAGTTTTTAGCATCCCTCAGGTAAAATATCATATCATCTGCAAAAAGGGATAGTTTTACTTCCTCTTTTCTGGTTAGTACTCCTTTAATTTTGTTTTCTCGCCTTATTGCCCAGCAAGCACTTCAAGCACTATATTGAAGAGGAGTGTTGATAGTGGACAGCCTTGCCATGTTCCTGCCTTTAAGGGGAATGCTTCCAACTTTTCTCCATTTAGGATGACATTGGCTGTGGGTTTCTTGTATATGGCTTTGATTACATTGAGGAATGATCCCTCCAGTCCAATTCCCTCTAGGACTTTAAGCATGAAGGGATGCTGGATTTTGATGAAAGTTTTTTCTGCATCAATTGAGATGATCATGTGTTTTTTGTCTTTCAGTCCATTTATGTATTTTATGATATTTATTGATTTATGTATGTTGAATCATCCCTGCATCTCTGATATGAATCCAACTTGGGCATGATGGATGATCTTTTTGATGTGGGTTTGTATGCGATTTGCAAGTATTTTGTTTAGAATTTTTGCACCTTTGTTCATGCCCCCCCCACCAGAGCTCATGCATTCTGCCATACATTTTTTTAAACTTTTTTTTAATTAATTTTATTTATTTCTGTATGTGTATGAATGTACTGTCTGCATGCAAGTTTGTGCACCCGTGTCGTGCAATGCCGCGGAGGTCAGAAGAGGGTGTCGGATTCCCCTGGAACTGGAGTTCTCCTGAAATTGGAGTTTCAGACGGTTCTCGGCCGCCATGTGGGTGCTGGGGATCGAACCCGGGTCCTCTGCAAGAGTGGTCGGTGCTCTTAACCGCTAGGCCATCTCTCCAGCCCCTCTGCCATACATTTTAAGACCTGTCTTGCATCATTTTATTAGTCTTTTTTAACTTTTTCTATGTAGAAGTGCTGGGGCCCAGGGCCCACTCCTCAATTCCTGGGAGTCAGGGCTCCCGCAGGCCCTGGGA
>VZQC01006199.1:449902-462149 GCA_009823505.1 Rhizomys pruinosus | reverse complement strand
GGGAGGAGGAGGAGGAGGAGGAGGAGGAGGAGATGATCAGAAAAGACTGCATCAAAGAGCTGACTGAAACTGTAAACTTCTCAAAACAGTCAACTTCCACATCGAGAATCTTGAGAAAGACTGAGAAAAAGATGAAAAACATGTTTGGCAGAATGCATGAGCTCTGGTGGGGTGGGGAGTTGGGAGGGAGACATGGGTCTAGATTTGATTAGTAACATAATCTTGCACAAAAATATATAATAAATAAATAAACAAACAAATAAATAAAAATAAAAATTAATAGATAAATTTTAAAGGAAAATAAATAACAAGAAATCCTGCCATTGTCTGAATGTGCTTCTCAAAATTCAACTGTAGGAAAACTTGGGCTTTGGGGGAGGTATAGGTTAGGAGGGCTCTACCTTGTGAATGGATTGATTGTCGCTTTTGTGGAAATGGATTGCAGGGGTGAGCACGTTCTCCTCTGCCAAGTAAGCTCACAGAGTTTTTCCCCCTTTGCCCTTCTGCCTACTGCACCAGGAGACCAAGCAAGGCCAGACACCACAAGCCAGCACATTGCCCTTGGACTTCCCAGCTTCCAGATCTGTGAGAAATGTTAGTTCTTCACATATCTCCCAGTCTCAGGTATTCTGCCACAGCAGCATAAATGGACCAAGACCAGTGCAGGGCTGAACAGAATAGGAAATTTCATTCTTACTACTAGGTAAGATCAAAGACGTTCTGTGTGCCTGAGGTGTGTGTGTAAGTGTTGTTGTTGTTGTTGTTGTTGTTGTTGTTGTCAGTTGTGTGCTTGCCCATGGGTATGGAGATGTGGAGGTTAGAGGGTAACATCAGCATATCTTCCCCATTTAAATTATGATTATTTTTATTTTATGTTTATCAATATATTGCTTACATGTGTGTATGTAGGTACACCTGTGTCATGCAATGCCCTTGGAAGTCAGAAGAGGGCATCTGATCCTCTGGAACTGGAGTTATAGGCAGTTGTTGGTTGCCCTGTGGGTGTTGGAGATTGAACCTGGGTCTTCTGCAAGAACAGTCAATGCTCTTAACAGCCGAGCCATCTCTCTAGCCCCCAATTTTTTTTTCGAGACAGTCTCTCACCGAACCTGGAGCTCACCATTTCAGCTAGACTGGCCAGCCAGGGAACCCCTGGAATTTGTCCCTGTTCTCCAAGCTGGGGTTACAGGTAAGGCTGTCATGTCTGGCTTTTGTGGGGGTCTGGGTCCTCATGCTTATACAGGGAGCACTCTACCTAGAGTGCCATCTCCCCAGCTCCCAGTTTATGTTTTGTTGTTGTTGTTGTTGTTGTTGTTGTTGTTGTTGTTCTTTTGGAGACAGGGTCTCCCTATTGCCCCAGCTGGCCTGGAACTCATCTCCCTAGACCAGGCTAGCCTTGCACTCACAGAGATCTGCCTGCCTCTGCCTCCCAAGCGCTAGGATTAAAAACATGCGCCACCACGCCTGGCTTAAGGAAGGTTCTTGGCTACCATGTGGGTGCTGGGAATCGAATCCAGGTCCTCTGCAAGAGCAGTCAGTGCTTCTAATCACTGAGCCATCTCTCCAACCCCCCCCCCCCAGTTTATGTTTTGAAGCATCGTCATAGCAAGAATTGCTTACATAAAGGATTTATGTTCTTGCCAGGTGTGGTGCCCGCAAGCCTTTAGTCCCAGCATTCGGGAGGCAGAGGCAGGAGGATCTTTGTGAGTTCAAGGCCAGCCTAGTGTACATAGCCAGTTCCAGGCCAGCTGGGGCTATAGGGATACCCTGTCTCAAAAAAAAATAAAAAGACACAAAAAAAAGATAAAGGATTTATGTCCCCATTTTAGAAAGGGAAACAAAAGCATATGTATGGGTCTCTTTAACTTTCATTTGAAGAGAAACTATGAAACAAATCATCTGGACCTGACAGACTTGGGTTATTTAGTATCCCAAGTCTCTTCTGGAAAATGGCATTACAAGATAGGAACTATTAAAAACTCGGGAAGAAAAATGAAAAAAAAAACAATTTGCATGATAATCAGATTGACGCAAGGTCTCAGGAAAGACAATTTAATTATGCTGTGCTCCAAAGATACACTTCTTGACAGTTTTCTCCTTCTTCTTGCAAAAAGATAAGAACTCTTGCTAGGGATTTGTTTCCTTCCAGAAGCATTGTTTACATGCCTGAAAGAAGGCCTTATGCTTACTTATATTAATCTCGGGATTTGTAAAACACAACTTGGATAATTGTAGGAAACAAAAACCTAGCAGTGACATTCAGAGTTCCATGCTTGATGTTGCTCTGTTGCTTCTTTCTGTCCCTAATGAATGTGTGGTTATTTGTAATTTCTGAGTCATTAAAAAACTGCTTTATTGAGATAAAGTTCATATATCATATGGTTAAAGTATGTAATGCAGTGGCTTTTAGTATACTTCAGTTATTTAACCATCACTATGAAAAATTTAGAATATGTTTACTACCCTCAAAAGAAACTCCACATTGCTCAGGTGTGTCATTCCCCCCTCCCATTTGTCTATTATGGACATTTTATTTAAATGAAATTGTATCCCCAACATGTCTGTTGATGGCAGAGTAGATTCACTTGCTTTTGCTGTATAACAAACTATCACAAGTTAAGAAGCTTAAAACATCACCCATTTATTACTTCACCATTCTCCAGGTCAGGAGCCAGACCCAGTGCAGGTGGGTCCTCAGCTCAGCAGCACAAGGCTCCCTGCGTGTTAGCCTGGGCCATATTCACATCCACAGACTTGAGTTCACTGAGACATTGGAAGAATTTATTTGCTTGGATTGTGTTGCCAAAGCCCCAGGATTATGCTTGCTATATACTGGAGGCCAACCCCACATCTTAGCAGCCCCTGGAGGTCGGCTACAGGGCTGGGTATCTCCCACATGGCCACCGACTCAGCAAGCAGCAGTTGATCTTGCCAGCATGTCTTTTAAGACCACATTCATAGCCCGACATGGTGGCGCACGCCTTTAATCCTAGCACTTGGGAGGCAGAGGCAGGCGGATCTTTGTGAGTTCAAGGCCAGCCTGGTCTACAGAGTGAGTTCCAGGACAGCTGGGACTACAGGGAGACCCTGTCTCGAAAAGACAAAAAAAAAAAAAAAAAAAAAGACCACATTCATGGGCTGGAGAGATGGCTCAGCAGTTAGGAGCACTGGCTGCTCTTGCAGAGGACCTGAGTTTGGTTCCCAACCTCCATATGGTAGCTAACAGCCATCCTTAACTCCAGTTCCAAGGGATCTGTTGCCTTCTTCAAACCTCCATGGGCGTTGCATGACACAAGCATACTTATGTATATGAAGGCAATATACTCATCATATAAAATTTTTTTAAGTATTTTTTTTAAAAAAATGTTTTTAAACCACCTTTGTTGTCCACCTTCTCGGGCAAGGCACATGAGACTGAAAGGCTATGGAGTGTTAGGAGTTGGGGAAATGAGGCTGTGTGTTCTTGGGCAAATCATTGTCTCCTGTCCTCGATTTACATATGTATAAAATGAGCTAATTGGCCTCACATTAATTAGTATGTTTTCAACCATAGACCAATGCAAAGTAGTAAATAATCAAAGAAAACCATCATTGCAAAAGTCTGACTCAAGACTCAAGGTCAGCTTTCTGTGCTGGTGGTGGTGGTTCTGCTTTGTGTCACTGCTCTTCACAATGTGCTGAATTTTGCTCCCAGCCTCATGCCTTCCTCCTTCCAGTGAGCACAGAGCAGTTCTCAGCACTCTGCCCCAGCACTGACAGCGTTCAGAGAGAGCTGATACTGATGCCCACTCATTACCTCACTCACCTAAAGGAATTTTTTTTAATTAATAGGTTGCCAGGACATGGTGGCACACGCCTTTAATCCTAGCACTCAAGAGGCAGTGGCAACAAACCTGTGTGAGTTGAGGCCAGCCTGGTCTACATAGTAAGCCAGAGTACCTACTGAGACCTGGTTTCAAAAATATTCTTAATAGGTTGTGTGTGTGTGTGTGTGTGTGTGTGTGTGTGTGTGTGTGTGTTTTGCAGGGGATTGAACTCAGAGCTTCACTAACACTAAGCAAGTGTTCTACCACTGAGCTCACTTGAGCAACACCCCTAGCCTTGGGCTTCACTTGTTTTGCCTGTGTATGTGTGTATGTTGTGTTTGCCTGTATATTTGAATGTTTGCATGTGAGCATGCATGCAAGGGGAGGCCACAGATTGGTGCTGGGTATCTTTCTCTATCACTAACTGCTCTATATATTGTAGTAGATTCTCTACCTCGAAACCACAGCACAACAACTCGGTAGGTCGAGCTACCTAGCTTGCCCTGTCTCTGCCTCCCAAGTGTTGGAATTACAGGCAGCCACAACCTCACCTGGCATTTATATAAATGCCAGGGATTCAAACATCAGTCCTCGTGCTTGCATGGCAAGCCCTGCATCCATTGAGCCATTTTCCCAGCAGACTGTGCTTCCTAGAACAGCTTTAAGGCATTGAAAGTAGACAGAGCCTGTAGAGAGCCCGTACTTCCTTCACCTCTTCCATCAGTTTCCCTCACTAATGGCATCATGCATTCTCACCATTGATATCAGCATTCATTCTGGCTTGTACAGCTTATTTCTTTTTATCATGGGATACGGTTCCATTGTATGGATATACCACAATCTTTATCTATTCACCTATTTAGTGAAACCATGTAAGGAACTATTAAACTCTCTTCCAAATGGCTGTACCATTGAGTGCTCCCACCATCAGGGAATAGGTTCCAATCAGCATTTCAGGTTCAATATTTGGGGCTTTAGCTATTCTAACAGGTGTTTCTGGCATCTTGTTGTTTTAATTTGCAGATTCCTAATGATATATATGGTGGTGGTTGGAGCCTGGGATGTCTGAAAATATGTTCCTGAAGAGTGCAGGTACCAGTGATGTCAAGGTCAAGGAAATACTGGCAAAAGTGGGTAGCTGGCATGTAGTGGGAGAAAGTTTAAAAAGAAAAAGCGGTCTGAGAACTGGGAGATCAAATAATTAAGGAAAAAATTTTCAAGTTAAATTACAAAGAAGAAACAAGTGTTTATTAGCAATTCATGAACCAGGCAGCATCAAACCTTCAAAAATGAAAGGATCCCTGATGAGCGGAACAGAGAGTTAGGGGGAAAGGGGAAAAAAATAGATGCGAGCCCCTCAGAGTGGACATTTCAAGACTGCTTTTCCAGTGTTGGTGTTAAGTGAAATATTCATGGCTTCCTGGAGCTGACTGACATCTAGAATTTCTTTTTTTTATCTTATTTTGTGTATGAGTGTATGGCCTGCATGTATGTAAGAGCACCAGTGTTGTGCAGTTCCCACAGAGGCCAGAAGAAGCTGTCAGATCCTCTAGAACTGGAGGTAGGAATGATTGTTAGCCTCCACGTGGGTGCTGGGAACCAAAACCTGGTCCTCAGCAAGAGCAGCCAGTGCTCTTAACTGCTGAGCCGCCTCTCCAGTCCCTATCTCCTGATTTCCTAGAAGGTCAGATCTTACAGATCAGTTAAGAGTCATTTGGTGACATGGAACCTAAGCCTAAGTGACTTCATCCAGAACCTACCTGCTGTACTTTCTTTAACAAATCTACTCACAAGTCATGAGTGGCATTGTCAACTTTTCTAGTTTCTCTTCAATTGCTGTGACAAAACACTCTGACCAAAACCAGCTTGGGAAAAAGGTTTATTTGGCTCACATCTCCTGGGTCACAGTTCATCACTGAGGGAGCCCACCATAGGAACTCAGGGCAGGAACCTGGAGGCAGGAGCTGAAGCACAGGCCATGGAGTAATGCTGCTTACTGGCTTGCTCCCCTGGCCCATGCCCAGCCTGCCCTCTTATACTGTACATAACTACCTGCCCAGGGGTGGTACCACCCACAGAGGGCTGGGCCCTCCCACGTTGCTCAACAATCAAGATAATATTCCACAGATGTGGCCACAGGCCAGTCCAATGGAGCCAATTCCCCAATTGAGGCTCCCTCAACCCAGGTGTGTCAAGTTGACACTAAAGCTATCCAGCACATCAACATTAACACTGGCCTTGCAGAATCTTAGGCTAAGGTTTGGAGGGAACTGTGAAGGAAAAGACCCGCAACAGTAAAAAAGTGATGGGGGCTGGGAAGCTAGCTCAGGCAGTAAAGGGCTGGCCTTGCAAGCATGAAGACCTAAGTTTGATTCCCAGAACCCTTGCAAAAAGAAGCCAGGCACATGGCAAGCACGTGTAATCCCAGCACTGGGGAGGCAGAGACAGGTCGATCCCTGGAGCTCCCTGGCCAGCAAGTATAGCTGGCTTGGTGCGTTCTAGGCCACTGAGAGACCCTGTCTCAAGAAACAAAGAGTGACATCTGAGATTGACCTCTGCCTCCACACGTGTGCACACACACACACACACACACACACACACACAAGATGACAAGAGTTGAAAAGTAGAAGGAAAGCTCCTTTATCTTCTAGCTTAGATGGCCTTAAAAACAAAATAAAATGGAGTAAAATTGAGAATCCAGCAGGCACACACTTCTGGCTGAGTGATTTTCTTATTCAATGGGGAAGGAAGTGTCTGCACTACATGGGGTCAAGACAACTGGATGTTTACAAGCACAAGTATAAAGACTTCTACCTCACACCACACAGAAAAGTTAACTTGGGTGTCAGTGAGATGGCTCAGCCAATAAAGGTACTTGCCACCAAGCCTGATGACCTAAGTTCAATCACAGGGAGGAAGGAGAGAACTGACTCCCACAGACTTCCTGTCCTCTGACTGCACCTTAGCCATGGAAAAAACACATGTCCACAACATTCATATATATATATATATGTGTGTGTGTGTGTGTGTGTGTGTGTGTGTGTGTATACAGGAACACAAAATAAATTAAAGTGTAATTAAAAAGTATTTATAAAAAGAGTTTTAACTTGAGGGGGCTGGAGAGATGGCTCAGTGGTTAAGAGCACCCACTGCTCTTGCAGAGGACCTGGGTTCGATTCCCAGCACCCACATGGCGGCTAAGAATCATCTTTAACTCCAGTTCCAGCAGAATCTGACACACTCTTCTGACCTCTGAGGCATTGCATGACACGGGTGCACCAACCTACATGCAGACAGTACAGTCATACACAAAAAAATAATAAATTAAAAAAAAAGAGTTAACTTGAAATGGGTCAAAGGCCTAAATATGAAAGTAAAGCTTTCCAGGCCAGCTGGGGCTATAAGGGAGAAAAAGAAAGAAAGAAAGAAAGAAAGAAAGAAAGAAAGAAAGAAAGAAAGAAAGAAAGAAAGAAAGGAAGGAAAGAAAGAAAAGCTATAAAAGTCTTAGAAGAAAAGATAAAGGTTGATGTTTTTTTATTATCTTAAGTTTAGCGATTATTTCTTAGATATGACAGGAAAAACACAACCAATAAAAGGAAAAGTTCATATGAATTGGATTTAATCAACATATAAAATGTTGTACATCCATAGACATTACCATGAAAATAATGACAAAAGTGAAGAAAAATAGTCTACAGAACAGAAGAAAATATATGCAATTCATGTCTGATAAGTACCAGAATATATAAAGTATTTTTACAATTTAATAACAAAAGACAACCAGACATCTTTTTTCAATTTTTAGAAAAATCTACTTATTTATTTTTATCTTATGTGTATAAATGTTATGCCTAGATGTGTGTACTAAATGCTCCTGTGTCATGAAGTGCCTGCAGAGGTCAGAACAGGGGGTTGGGTCCCCGGGAACTGGAATTAGGATGTGGGTGCTGGGAATTGAACCCAGGTCTTCTTCAAGAACAGCTAGTACTCTCAACCACTGAGCCATCTTTCCAGTCCCCACAACCTGACATCTTAAAATTTAAGACTATAAAAGAATTTGAGCAAGTATGTCTCTAAAGAAGACGTACAAGTGGCCAAGAAATACGAAAAGATGTTCATTGTCATTAGTCATTAGGGAACACAAATCAAAATCACAGTGAGATCCATCTTGCACCCACTAGAGTTAATATAGCACTTTTTTTTAAATGGAGAATAGAGCTGGGCATGGTGGTGCATACCTTTAATTCCAGCACTCGGGAGGCAGAGGTAGGCGGATCTCTGTGAGTTCAAGGCCAGCCTGGTCTACATAGTGAGTTCCAGGTCAGCTGGAGCTACAGGGAGACCCTATCGGTAAAGTGCTTGCCACAGGAGGATGAGAACCTGAGGTGGGATCTCCACACACATAACAAGCCACATGCACTGGAGTTCGCCTGCAGCCCCAGCACTGCAGAAGCAGAACGGGAGGCTCTCTTGGGCTCGCTGGCCAGGCCATATTGATCAACAGGTTGGGTTCAGGTTCAGTGAGGGACCTTGTGTCAGAAAATAAGATGACAAGTGATAGAGGACACCCAGTGCTGAACTCTGGCCACATACATGTGTAAGTACACTCATACATGTGTAAGTACACCCATACATGAGTAAGTACACTCATACATGCGTAAGTACACTCATACATGAGTAAGTACACTCATACATGTGTAAATACACACATACATGTGTAAGAACACTCATACATGTGTAAGTACACTCATACATGTGTAAGTACACACATACATGTGTAAGTACACTCATACATGTATAAGTACACTTGTACATGTGTAAGAACACTCATACATGTGTAAGTACACTCTACATGTGTAAGTACACATGTACATGTGAAAGTACACCCATACATGTGTAGTTACACACATACACCACCACACACAAAACAGGAAATAATATGGTGAGGATGTGAAGAAATCAGAACGGTTATACACGACTGAAAGAAACATAGAATGGAATTGACACTGCGGGAAGCCGTGCGGTGGTTCCTTAAAAAGTCAAACGCATAGGTAGGGCCATCAAAATTGTTCAGCAAGTAAAAGCACTTGCCACGAAAGCCTGAAAAACTGAGTCCAATCCAATGAACCCACAAAAAAGCCAGATGTGGATTTTCACATCTGTAATCTCGATACAAAGAATTGCCTGGAAGTCACAGGCTAACTATCCCGGAGAATGCAGTGTGAGGAACCAGAGAGACCCTGCTTTAAAACGAGGTGGAAGGAGAGACGTGAACCCCAAAGTTATGAGCTGTGTCACATGTTCTCATATTCACACAAACATATAATAATAATAGTATGTTTTTAACATTAAATGTAGAATTACCATATGAGCCAGCTATTCAGTTCTTAAGCATAGACCCAAAGGCTTGAAAACAGGCACTCGAATAGGTTCTCATATGCCAAGGTTCATGGACAAAGATGAGGATAAGCTAAATGTCTAACAAGAGATGAATTCTAAGCAATGTGTTTTTTATTTTATTTATTTTTTATGCATATGAGTATACTGTCTGCATGTAGGTTTGTGCACCTGTGTCGTGCAATGCCTCGGAGGTCAGAAGAGGGTGTTGGATTTCCCTGGAACTGGAGTTAAAGAGGGTTCTCAGCCACTATGTGGGTGCTGGGGATCGAACCCAGGTCCTCTGCAAGAGCAGTCGGCGCCCTTAACCACTAGGCCATCTCTCCAGCCCAGCAACATGTTTTTAATCCATGCAATGAAATACTGTCCAGTGCTAAAAAGGAAGTGCATGCTACAGTGTGGATGAACCTTGAAAGCACCCCACTAAATGAGAAAAGCCAGACTCAAGACCGTGTACTACATGATTCCACTTATGTCAACCATCCGGGACAGGTTAACCCACAAGACAGAAAGCAGATTCACAGTTGCCAGGGCTGAGGGCAGGAAACAAATAGTGAGTGACTGGTTAAAAGGTACGGAATTTCCTTCTGAGGTGATGTGAATAGTCTAGAACTTGATCATGGTGATTGTTGCACAACATTATGAATGTACTAAATGCCACTGAAACATATTCTTTAAAATAGGTAAAATAAAAGTACACACCTTTAATCCCAGCACTTGAGAGGTAGGAAGATCTCTGTGAGATCGAGGCCAGCCTGATCTATGCAGTGAGTTCCAGGCCAGCTGGGGCTATAGGGAGAACCTGTCTCAAAAGATCAAAATAAACAACATAAATACATACACACACACACACACACACACACACACACCACAAACACACATCACACACACCATACACACACATCACACACCACACACAGAAATGGCTAGGCACGGAGTATGAAGTGGTAAAGGAGAATCAGCCAGACGGAGAAAACAGGTGGTCTTTCCCTGCACCGGGGAGGGATGCCTCGGCAGTCTGGAGGTACACCTGTAGCCTGAGAGCCTCACAAAGACAGGGCACTGCTCCCCTGAAAGAGGCAGGTATACCTTAGGTAGTTAAGGAAACATCAACAAAGAACTATTTAAGGGCTAGAGACAAGAATGAAAGATGCTTCTTGCCCTAGCTAGGAAGGGCCATTAACTATACCCCCACCCCACCTCTGCCCACCCCGGCATTGCCAGAGCAAAGCATTTCTAGTTATGAGAAGAATTCCTAAAATGGCCTGGAAATCCTAAACCTTCCAGGGTTGAAAGCGCTGCTCCCAAAAGGTGGGATGCTGCCTCCCTCCCCTGGTCACTCGCTGAACTGTAACTTATCTCTAACAGGCCAGTTCTAGAACTGCATGGGCAGCTGTCCTTGTTGTGTGTGCTTGGCAGGCCTGAGGGCCTTGGGGACCCGAAACGCCCATGCAGTGAAGTGGGAGCCCTTTGCTCTCTCACTTCCCATCCCACAACACAAGCATCCCGCACTTTCCATCGTCCCATGCAGCTGATACCTGGGCCATATCGTCCTGCAGACACCGTTCCCTCTCTTCACTGTTCTTGCTCTATAGTATGTTTCTTGATGACCCCTAGCAGTCTAGTTTCCACCCTGATGAATTTATGGCTTCTCTTAGCATTGTGTCTTTATTATCACCCCTTAAAGATATTTTTAAGGGAGCTAGAGAGACAAATCAGTGGTGAAGAACATTTGCTACTCTTGCAGAGGATCTGGGTTTAGTTCCAAGCACTGGGTTTAGTTCCAAGCACCCATCTCAGATGGTTCACAATTAGTTCCACGATCAGACACCCTCTTCTGGCCTCCTTAGGCACCTACACTCATGTGGTATATATACTATACATACACTGTAACACACAAATACACATTTTTCTTGAGACAGGGTCTCCTTGTAGCCCCAGTTGTCCCAGAAATCACTATGTAGACCAGGCTGGTGCTGAACTCTCAGAGATCCACCTGCCTCTGCCTCCTGATTGCTGAGATTAAAGGCATGAGCCACCACGCCTGGCACACACACACATTTTAAAAAGCCTAAAATGCTGTATTAAAGTATCTAGGGAGCTTTTGAGGTCTGTTTTTGAGGCGGGTTCTCACTATGTAGCCCAGACAGGCTTTAAACAAGAAAGCCTCCTGCCAGGTTGAAAAACCAACACCTGGAGCCTATCTTGCATAAGTCTGAATTTGCCAACCTGTGGTGCAGCCTGGGCATCTGGATTTTCAAGGTCCTCCAGGTGGAGTCAAGGCTGTGAGCCACTGATGGCTTCTAACCCAGGCTGGGCATCAAACATAGTTAGGGAGTCTTCACAGCCCAGATTCATGTGTTCCAACGTCATGGCTCTGACCACTCAATCAGAATGTCCGGGAACCAGCAGGTTTCACCGCCCACTCACCAGCCAGGCTGGTTGCTGAGAATTCCCTGGGAAGACATCTCCATGACAGAGCTCTGGACTACATATATGGCTGTAGGATCCTCTACCTAACTGCAGCAGCAGAGCAACGTGGAGAGCTGTCTCCCCTAGAAAGAAGGAATAGAAGCCGAATAGAATAAAAATGGTGATTTCAGGAGACAGAGCTCAGAAGAGAGAGTCCTGATTTTTCAGTAGTAGTGACAAATTTCACACTTAACTAAGATTGTCTGGATTCTGGAATGGTACTATTTTTTTTTAAGATGTGTGTGTGTGTGTGTGTGTGTGTGTGTATGTGTGTGTGTGCGCTGGTGTAAAGGCCAGACATCAACTTCAAGTTGATCTTCCTCTGTCATCCTTCATGGGTTTGGTCTTGTAGGTTTTGTGTTTGGTTGGTTTTGTTTGTTGATACAGGGTCTCCTGTAGCCCCAGATGACTTGGAACTCACTATGTAGACCAGGCTGGCCTTGATTTCACAGACATTCACCTGCCTCTACCTCTGCTTCCTATATGCTGGGATTCAAGGCCTACATACACCACCGTGCCCAGCCTCCAGTTTATCTTTTCTTTTTTTTTTTTTTTTTTTTTTTTTTTTTTTT
>VZQC01006199.1:430285-447031 GCA_009823505.1 Rhizomys pruinosus | reverse complement strand
GGTAGAATGTAAGGGCTGCGATTGGGGTGAATGGTGAAACTACAACAATATAGACTGGACACTCATTTGATCAACTTGATTGAGCATACAAGCCCCCCCTGCTGGATGGTGGGACCCATGAGCTGTGTGGGTTTGGGCACAACTGCTCGCAAATTGGTTTTACATGAAGGATGCTTGTACTCACAAATTATCAATTATTGTTTAAAAAATGAAAACAAAACAAAACAAAACAAAACAAAAAAACAGAGAAAGATGAAGAAAAGTTGCGGCAAAATGCATGATCTAGGATGGGTAGGGGTGGGGTAGGGGGAAGGGAAAAGGATATATGCCTGAACTGAATTGGAAAATGATGTATGAAATACACAAAGCATCAATAAAAAAAATTTTTAATTATTAATGATTGTTGTGACTGATAATGGTTAATAATTATTCATAATTAATAATAATAATGGTTATAATTGTTGCAATTGTGGATAATTATTATTATTCTTCCAAAGTCCTTAATAGTAAGACAAGATGGAGCATTCCTAGACTACAAACAACTTTGGCCTTTCGACTTTTGGGAATCCTCAATCTTTAGATTTGTAAATAGCATAGGGACAGTTAGGCTTAGCAGAGGGACAGCTTAGGAGTAATTAACCAGAAGGGACAGGATAGGGAAAGAATAGTAAACTTTACAGATAGTTCATTAAAGGCAAATGATTGGGAATGGGCCTAAGAGGTGGCATATGGATCTCAGCTGTTTTATGAGTTACTAGGACATTTATTCTAATTATGTAAAAATAACCCTATAACAAATTATAAAAATTTCATGTTTTTCATTGGACAACAAACAATATGGCCTTCTTCTCTTACAGGTCAACCTAACAAATCTTTCTTATGTATGTATGTGTGTATGTATGTATGTGCGTGCACACATGTGTATGGATGTGTATACTTGTGTTCTAAGTATATTTTAATGTTAACAGCCATGATACCAGTAAAAATATTGCCTCTGAGTTGGAACATGGCCCTTCCTTCTCAAAACGCGAGTTTATATTAAACAGCCAAAACATAATTCAATTTCAACAAAGGTTATGGGTTATCTATTAAAAATTTCAAAATAATGGATCTACACTGCCACCTACTGGTTACGCTCTTTCAACATCTAAAAGATACAACCAGGTTTTCATTGTATTAAACGTGTTAATAAGTTTTGGGGTATTTGGGAATAAAAAATAAAAGGTATGGGCTGGAGAGATAGCCTAGCGGTTAAGAGCACTGACGCTCTTGCAGAGGACCCGGGTTCGATCCCCAGCACCCACATGGCGGCTGAGAACCGTCTGTAACTCCAATTCCAGGAGAACTCCAGTTCCAGGGGAATCCGAGACCCTCTTCTGACCTCCGCGGCATTGCACGACACGGGTGCACAGACCTGCATGCAGACAGTACATTCATACACATACAAAAATAAATAATAATAAATAAATAATAAAATAAATAAAAAAAAATAAGTTTAAAAATTTAAATAAAAAAAATAAAAACAAAATTGAATTCCATAATAACGTCATTGCATAGTCTGCGACGCCAGTTTTCTTTTTATTAATTTTCGCACGCATACAGGCTAAGACAGCCTGCATTCTGTGGTCAGATGACCAATGGGTAGCTGGTATGAGGGGAGGCCTGCATTTCATTTGGAGTACAGTTGGTTTGGAAAAAGGCCTCCTTTGCGGACACGAACCTGGAAGCTGTGTGAATTCCTGTCCTGGACTTGGGGCAGGTGGAAAGTCATGGCCAAGAGTGGGAACGGTCTCAGTTGTCTCCAGGCTAAGCCAGAGTAGGAAGTTACCTCTCCGGTCAGGTCACAGGAGTGACCAACTGACCTCTATGCAATGAGGCCAGTTCCCCACAATGTCCACAAAGTGGCCACTGTTTGTCCCTCTCCCTTTAGCAGGACTGCAATGCACCTGTATGTGACAAAGGAAGCTTCCTAGAAGCTCCCACAAAAACAACAACAAAAAAATCAATGGTTATGAATGGTAACAACATTCATGGGGCATATCTAGCCAGTCTTTAATTAACTGTATGGTATAAGAACTGTAGAATAAAATTCTTATTAAGAGCGTCTGAATATTGTAAAATCTTTAAAGCAGGTTTCATGCCAGGGCTGAGAGGCCAAGACTTTGGAGGAAGATAGTTATTTAAAACCCACTTTGTAAGGTATTGAAGTTAAAATGTAATACATTTGAACTAATTCAGAATATAATGTCTAACTGATACTAATCTGATAATACTTCCTGAATTTCACAGATAAACTTTGGGGTAAGGACTACACAAAATGGTCATATATTTTCTGTGTTATCATCGTATTACTTGTAAACATTTTCCTACTTGTAGGATAAATGTTTAAAAAATTAAAGTTTAAGGTTCATTTCCCAAATAAGTAGCATACAGTCAATGAATGAAACCAATTTGGGTGAATTTGATGAAAACTTACACCTTGGCTTCCTGTTTATGGGTATGTGTAATACAACTTAGAAATCTATATAGGTACAAAACATAAAAAATTTTAAAAACAAAAAGAGGGAGGTGGTATAAAATTCCTTCTGTATTCCAAACCTTTATCAACTATTGTACTTCGTTTAATTTTGAAGGCGATCCTTATCGCTCATCTAGACCATAATACTAATACTCTCACAGGTAAAAACACCAAACTATATGCACGAAAACATACAACTTTTGGCTGTCCAGGATGGACCTGGAAACTCCAGCAGCATAGAGCTGAACCCATCTGGAATATTAAAGGAACGAGAATCCTCAGATGACTGAGTCACAGACAACTGAGCATACTCTCTGTAATTTGTTGGGTTAAATGTTTATAATGGAGCCCTAATGTAGCTTACCTTCCAGACTGAGGAAGAAACCTTCCTCCTCTCCTCTTAGAATAGTTGAAAGAAGAAAACTTGATGGTAATTAAGTCATTCACTACTATAATTATGAGAGCCAATGTGTTATAGTAGTATTTTTATAAAATCAGGTATACTACCTTCTTATTGACTGATAGCATAGGCAAACTATCGTGAAGGATACATATCTCTTATCTCAAGGCCATATAAATAGTAAAGTCTTTATAAGCTGTGATTAAGATCTAACTGCAAATAATACAGGAGAGTTCTGATATCATCACATGAGATATTCTGCCAAGGAGATGTTGGCTAGGGGAATCCAAGGCCACCCAAAATATAAAGGCCTCTACCTATAATGGGAATAATGGCGAGACAGGCAGAAGGAGAAAGGTGACCGTACTGTGTCACACCTTGTGTAACCCGATGTAGCATGAAAAACTGTTTTGAAACATCACTTGCCTATGTTACAGTTGGCCTCTGAAATGCCAGAACAAGTTACCAAAGGCCACTAATGCAATAAAGCAAAAATATTGTCTCTTTCAGTCAGCAAGATCCTCCTCAGTATCAGCATACCTCAACTGCCTGGAGATACTGTGCAACATGTGCAGCCACCAACCTAGCGCATATGTCTTTATATCCAAATTTAATTGGCTGTTGCTCTCTCGTTGGAGGAATAATTCATGGCTGATGCCACAAGATATGTCTCTAGTGTTAGGAGATGATATAAGCCCATTAAGAACTTGTCATCTTTATAGAGAAACAGTTTGTGGAATAGCATCACCAATAAACCATTCTGTGCTATGCTCACAGCTTATGCTGCCATAATAATTAGTACTAATTGCCTGTACACTCTAATTGCTTGTTTGTTAGTAGATTAAAATTACCCTGGAAAGTGTCTATCCATGAAGGGAAACAACCCGAACAGCATTAGACGAGTCCAAAATGATATCTTCAGAGAAATAACTATATTTGCTTCTCACCACTTGTGCCCTTCCCAAAGCCTAGAGACAAATCGTGGAGGATGAGGCATGGTAGAATGTAAGGGCTGTGGAGAGATTGCGGTGAACGTGAGACTACAGCAATACAGACTAACTTATTTGATCAACATGCTTGCGTATACAAGCTCTCCAATGGACTATGGAAACTTGGGTTGCTAACTGGTTTACATGAATGTTACTTACATTCATGCTTATGTTATGCTTGACAATCAGCTTACTTCATGGTTGGGATTTTTGGATATTAATTGGCCTTAGTGTGAAAATAAAGTTTCAGGTCTGACCTGTCCCCCACTGCCTAGCACTCAAAACAGGCTTGAGCAGCTGGCTATTCAAAATTCAGGTTCCTTTGGGTTGTTAGCCTTGCCCATGGGCTCCCCTGCCTCAGAAAAATTAAAAAAATAAAATTAAAAGGGTGAGATGTGGGAAAACTTAGTTAAGATGGGTTGAATTCTAAGCCAATGGTACCTCCCTGGCCACACCCATGGGGTAGGGTGTAGTGACGAAAAGATTTAGCATTCGGCCCTGAGAATTGAGTCATGATGGATATTTAAGTAGACATATTGGAATAAAATCTCTCTCTGCATTTGAAACTCAACCTGCCTACACGTGGTGTGCTTTCCTGTGCGAGCTTTCCACATGGATCGTCCCAGGATTAAGTGGGCCCTGCCACAAATTTCAGCAGTGACACCACAGCCTGGAATCTACCAAGTCATCTAGGCTGACCAGTAAGCCCTGGGGATCCTGCTGTCCTTAACTCCCAATGCTGTGATTATAGGAGTGTACCACCATGCTTTTTATGTGGGTACTAGGTACATGAACTCCTGTTTGCATGGCAAGAACTTTACCAGCTGGGAAAGGCTCTCTACCACCTCACCACATATACCAGGAGGAACCGGTCTGAGCCAAACCTTCTCAGAGATGCCTTCCTCCAGCCCTTGCTGCAGGAACTCACATTCCCCATAAGCTGTGTTGATTTCTCCCAGGGAAACCAGAAGAGGGGACAGGGGACCACCAAGCTGGATAGGAGGAAGGGGCTTGTTTGGTTTTGCTTGTCTATTTTTATTTTTACCTATTTTAGTGTGTGTTGGGGGTTGGAACTAGGGCATAGCATCTTCTAGGCAAGTACTCTACAACTGAGCAACATCCTCAGGCTATTGCTTGTTTAATGTTGATGATTGTTTTATGCCTACCCCTGAAAAAAATGTGAATTATTTTGTTAAGAAATCACCAGAACTGTTCGAACTTTGAAGGCAGAAGAAGACAGCTCAGCCTCGTACAGGCTGTCTGACACTGGCCACATGGCCAGCAAGAGGTATACACTCCTTAGAAAGGAGTGACGTAATTAAATAAACAATTAATTAATTAAAAAAGAATTCTAATCTCTGAATTCCTGTGCAGGTTTTGTTGTCACAATGGAATATAATGATATTTTTTCAAGAATATTTATGGAACTAAGGTGACATTATAATAAACATATGTTCCTTTAAAAAAAAAAAAAAAGAAAGGAGTGACGTGGCCTGATGTCCCTCCTCCCCTCCTGGACCCCTGCATCTTTCCCATGTTACATCCCGAGAAGTCGCAGCCTAACGGCCAATGCTGAGGAAACCAGAAGTTTCAGGCTTTGATTTCTCAGACAGACCTTACTTATTGATATTCAAGACTAGATCAGATGTAGTAAAAAGCCTTGTGAAATCCAGAGGGCTGGGCCAAGGTGGAAACATGAAGGTTAATCAGCATTGGGTCCGGGTATAAACATAGATGCAGGCAGGCCAAACATTTTTTAAGATGAAACAGACCTCTGCATCCTCCAGCACCTTAATAATAAAATCCTCCCTGTGTGTTTATTGATGGCTCAGAGGAGGCAATGATAAATACCATAATTTAACTATCTAAACAAGTAAAATGTGTGTAATACAGGAAATTGTGTTTGTTCCTGTAAGCCGTAAAATTTTTATTTAGGAAATTGGATTTCCCCACTTAAGCTGTAAAATGAACTCGCCAGCTTTTAATTAATTTAATCCACCACTTTGCACATTGCATAGATTTTTTTTCATGCCAGTAAGAAAAAAATCAAAGCTCTCTGGGTCTATATCTGTCAGGTTTGTGTGGGGCAGTATATAAACTGTCCCTCTAGCATGCTTAAATCCAAGCATATTAAAATTTTCCTTTCCCCTGATGGAGTCATAAATCATTTTTTACTTAAAATTGATCCTAGTATCAGAATTACCCCTAGGGAAGAACCACAGGTTTTACTAGTCTTCCTATCATACTGGCTTATCTGAGTATATCTAAACACACAAAAGAGACACAAGTGTGCATTTATACACCAAAGCCTATTTCCCATATAAGAGGGGTGTTTGTTGGGGGCTGGAGAGATGGCCTAGCGGTTAAGAGCGCCGACTGCTCTTGCAGAGGACCCAGGTTCGATCCCCAGCACCCACATGGTGGCTGAGAGCCGTCTGTGACTCCAGTTCCAGGGGAATCCAACGCCCTCTTCTGACCTCTGCAGCATTGCACGACATGGGTGCACAAACCTACATGCAGACAGTACATTCATACACATACAAAAATAAAATTTAAAAAAAGAGAGGCATTTGTTATCTGGAAAAGTATCTTTGTGTAAAACAATGTCTCATTCCTAATTTTACTGTTTTGTATTTTTCAGGGTTTTTTAATTTTTTTCAATACTAAGCACTTGTTGCTTTTAAATTGGAATCTATGTTGACATTATGTTTCATTGTTTCTATCCCCTCTCTTAGTTAAATAGATTATACTAAGTGGCTGCCACTGAATACAGTTTCCCACACCATCTCATCTGGGCTTTCACCCCCATTTTGCAGAAGAAAAACCCGAGGCTCTAAGCAGTCATGTGACCTGCTCAAGATAATCAGCTAAGGGGCTTGAGAGATGGCTCAGCAGTTAAGAGCACTGGCTGTTCTTGCAGAGGACTGGGGTTCAGTTCTCCACATAGAGGCTGACAGCCATCTGCAATGCCAGTTCCCAGGGATCCAACACCCTCTTCTGGCCTCCGTGGGCATTTCATGTACATGCAGGCAAAATACTCATTCACATAAAATAAAAAGAAATCAATCAAAAACATTTAAAGATAATCAGCTAGGGATGCTGGAAGAGGCTCGGTTAGTGTAGGCACACTACATGAAGACCTGAGTTCAGATCCCCAGAACCCACAGAGATAGCTGGGCTTGGCACATGCCCTTAACCCCAGGGCTAGGGAAGCAGGGACAGCAGATCCTGGAAGCTTACTGGCCAGCCAGCCTAGCTGAATTGGTGAGCTCTAACTTCAGTGAGAGAAGCTGCCTCAAACAACAAGGTGGAGTGGGAAGTCAGCCTACGACCTCACACATATGCACCCATACACACACCAGGTACATACACCATTCATAGAACAGAGAGAGACAGAGAGAGAGAGAGAGAGAGATCAGTAGTAATCATGAAGTTAATGCAAAGCCAGGTCCTTGGCCATCAAATTAGTGTCCTGTGGCAGGAATGATGCCCTTTTGAGAGCCCAGCTTCTCTTCTCCAGCAGGTAGCTCTATATACTTCCATCTGGGTAGCCATGTTGGAAAACAGGCTTTCTCATCCCATTTTGGCATGGTGAAGGCATGTGCCTTTAGCAGTACAGCAGAGGAAATGACATCTTAACTCCTTGATCTACATTTCTGAAAAACATTTTCTTCTCACAGGGAGACATTTGGGCCATTACCGAATTAACATTTGCAAACTGCTGTAGGAGACTCATTACCTTGAAAGAAGTGTGATCGCAGTGCTCACATCTGGAACAGAAGGTACAGTGTTAATTATTGACAGGAGATTGCCCAGATACAATACAGAATTATTGATAGAGCTGTTGGGAATACAGGACTAGAAGTCCTGGAGCATAGAAAGCCATTGCACTTCCTGTTGGACCTCCAACAAAGGCCCAGTGAGACAACACAACCTGCTATTCAGTTATGATTACCATGTTTATTAAAATAGCAAACCTGAGGGGCTGGAGAGATGGCCTAGCGGTTAAGAGCGCCGACCGCTCTTACAGAGGACCCGGGTTCAATCCCCAGCACCCACATGGCGGCCAAGAACCATCTGAAACTCCAATTCCAGGAGAACTCCAGTTCCAGGGGAATCTGAGACCCTCTTCTGACCTCCACGGCATTGCACGACACGGGTGCACAAACCTACATGCAGACAGTACATTCATACACATACAGAAAAAAAAAAATAGCAAACCTGAGCCCAGCATGGTGGCTCACACCTTTAATCCCAGCACTTGGGAGGCAGAGGCAGGCAGATCTCTGAGAGTTCAAAGCCAGCCTGGTCTACAGAGTGAGCTCCAGGCCAGCTAGGACTAAAGGGAGACCCTGTCTCAAAAAGACCAAAAAATAAATAAATAAAAAATAAAATAGCAAACCTGAAGCTAGGGAGATAGCTTTTCAAATAAACACAAGACCTAAATTCAATTCTCAGACCCCATGTAAAAATACCAGCCAAAGTGTTGCACACATGTAATCCCAGAGCAGGGCAGGGAAAGGCAGGTCAGTCTCTGGGCTTTGCAGGCCAGCCAGCCTAGCCTACTCAGTGAACCAGTAAGAGACTGTCTCAAAATACAAGGTGGACAGCTTCTGAGAAATGACAACTTGAAGTTGTCCTCTGGCCTCCTCCATGCACACACATACATGTCCATTCACATACATGTGAATATACACACATATTGCAGAGCCTATCAGATGGCTGATTCATCTGCGATTAAGGCATTGACATTTTCAGTTCAATAAATTCAACCCATCTTTGCAAAGTGCCTGTGGCTAGCCGATCCCAATCTATATTTCTGGAGAGCTGATGAAGGGCAGAACTGCCTCAAGGAACATAGGACATAGGACCGTAAAGTACAACAGGAAAGATCCTTCTTTAAAAAAGACAAAAATAACACCTGGGGAGCTGGTTGGGAATTAAAATAAAAGTAACAATTCTGGAGCTCCTTAGATCAGCCAGATGCTGTACCAAGCATTCACCATTGCTTAATGGGATTTTTGAAGCCCAGCCACTCTAGGAGTTGGAATATTGTCTTCATTTCACAGACCAACAAACTGAGGTGTGGTACACTGACTCCCCCACAGTCATATGGACAGAAAATACAGTTCCCAACACAGACAGCTGCTGCTCAGCTCTATCTCGGAAGAATCAGTCTAGGGATTAGTAGCTAGAAACAGGAACTAGATAGGAAAGCACTCTACACAGTAGGACGTAGGAAAGCAAAGGCAGGTTTTGGCTGGCATGCACTATAGAGAATGGTACATGGTTAGTTTGAGAATTTGTGCTTAACTTGACAAATGATAAGCTCCTTTGCATATCAAACTATCTCTCCACAGTGAATTGAGATGTGCTACCTTTATCTAGAACCGAAGAGTTTTGTTTTGTGGATTTTTATTGTTGATGCTATGACAAGATCTCCTGTAGCCCAGCCTGGCCTCAAACTCACTAGGTAAAGAAGAATGAACTTGAACTCCTAATCCTTCTGTCCCCGTTTCCCAAGCAGTCAGATTACAAACATGTACTACCACACCAGGCTTTAGAACTCAGGTGTTCCCCAAGAACATTTAACGCAAAAATACAGGAACAAAAGATGCTACTATGATCAGTTTGAAATGAGAAAAAGTCAGTAGCATAAAATGATAACCAATCCCAGGCTTTCTATTGTTGAGTTAGACACTCCACTCTACCAAAGAATCTCTGGAGAGGCCAAAAACTGTGGAGGAAAAGCTTTAATAAAAGAACATTACATCGGGGCTGGAGAGATGGCTTAGTGGTTGAGAGCACCGACTGCTCTTGCAGAGGACCCAGGTTCGATCCTGAGCACCCACATGGCGTGTGAGAACTGTTTTTAACTCCAATTCCAGGAGAACTCCAGTTCCAGGGGAATCCGACACCCTCTTCTGACCTCCACAGCATTGCATGACACAGATGCACAAAACTACATGCAGACAGTACATTCATACACATAAATAAAGAAAGAAAGAAAGAAAGAAAATTTAAAAAAGTTTTTTTAAAAAAAGAACATTACATCACAGAAAAAGTACAGAACACAACACAAGAGACAGTGACAGAGAAAGATTGACGTGTCAGGCCGAGCACACTCCCATGGGACTGGAGGGCAGTGGCCCTGAGGTCCAATCCCCTCCCACTTTTATTCCCAGTTAGGGGATTTCCACTGTGGTTACAGTGACCCTTTCTCTGATTGGTGGGGCCTTGGTGGTTGGGATCAGTCCACCAGTTCTGGACTCTCTCTGTTCTTATCTATAGAGCATTTAACCAAAAGAGGGGAGCTGGCTTGAGCCACCTCCTGTTTGGCAGAAACGATGGTTGTGTTTAGCAGCGTGAAGCCCCCTGGAGAGTAATGGGCTCCTTAGGGGGTGAGAAGCACTCCTACAGGGCTGGGAAAGTTCATCCTGACCTCACGTAGCTGTGGGAACTAATAACTCAAGGTGGGAGGGAGTAACTGTGGGAACCAGACCTGCTTCAACTAGAGTTGCTTAACTCTTTCCGACCTAGTCCTAACACTATCTGTCATTGGCAAGTTGTGTCCTCCAAACCACTGAAAGTGAACAGCACTCATCTCAAGCACCCACAGCAAGTCCACAGATGGGCTTTTGATTTCCATTTTAAAAGAACATCTTGTATGAGTTCCATAATTATAAAAACAATATATATTCATTGCAGAAGACTTGGAAAATGGAGAAAGCCCAAATACCAATCTCGAATCACTAATTGATGGTCAACCCTCACAACTGTTGCCTCTTCCTGACACATACTCGAGTGTTTGTAATAGCGCGTGGGGCATCTCCCCATTATTGACTCTATTGACTAGAATCCCACTGAATGCCAGAGCTGGTCATGTGTTCGCTCATCAGCCTCCTTCTCCATCTTTTTCTCTCCTCTCCCCCTCTCTTTAAGAAAGATTCATCTTGCCGGGCGTGGCGGTGCATGCCTTTAATCCTAGCACTTGGGAGGCAGAGGCAGGCAGATCTTTGTGAGTTCAAGGCCAGCCTGGTCTATGGAGCGAGTTCCAGGATAGCTGGGGCTACAGGGAGACCCTGTCTCGAAAAGACCAAAAAAAAAAAAAAAAAGAAAGATTTATCTCATAAGCTTTCTCTCTTCCCAGCCTGAAAGTAGAGACCAGGTTGGGTTTGTTTTGGTTTGATTTTCTTCCTTTTTCAATCTATTTTTATTGAATTTTTGTGCACTTCATACAATATATACTATTTTGCAACCCCCCATAGCGTACCCACTGGATTTCTTGCATTCTGTCATATATGTTAAGGCCTACTGAGTTTGTGTACCCTCAGTGCGAGCTCATCCACTGGAGCCTGCTCAACCTATCTAGTGTCACTCTCTTAAAGAAGACCAACCCTCCCTCACCCAGTGGTAATCAGATACCAGTAGTCCCTCTCCTAAGGTTGGGGCCTCCTGCCCATTTTTCCAGTTCTATACTGGTTTTGTCTGATTGAGCTTGCATGGGTCTTGTGCACACTCTTACCATTGCTGTAAGTTCATATGAGCAAATTCCCAGAAGCCCAGAAGACTCTTGTTTCCATCTGGTCATGCACCACCCCTGGCTTTTACAATTTTTCCCCTCTTCTACAATGATCTCTGAGCCCTGGGTGAGTGAGGTTTAATACAGGAATTTTATCCAGGGACATGCACTCCTCCTCAGCCTCTTATTCTCTGGGCTTTGGCCAGCTGTGGGCTTCTGTGTTCATCATCCTCTGTTGCATGAGGAAGCTGAGAGATGCATAGCCAAATACTCATGGCCAGATAGCTCATAGATTCTAGAGAAAACTTTACCTCTTTCACATCCCTGCACAAACATAATTTCTTATTATATGCTAAATACTGGATCCTTATATTTATAGACAAGTATGCCAGTCACCATTGATAAAAGCTTCTTTTTTCAACAGATGGAGACTAGAGTTCCATAACTGATCACACACAGAAAATAAATGTCTGTGAGATGGCCAGCCCTAAGTGACACATCTTCAATGGAACCTCTATACCTAAGGCTTAGAGAACATAGTGGAGCAGAGGGTAGAGAGACTACTTATTTTGTTTGGGAGGGGGTTTGTTTGCTTGTTTGTTTCAAGACAGTGTCTCCCTGTAGATCAAGCTGGCATGGAGCTCTATGTAAACCAGGCTAGCCTTATCTCACAGAGATCTACTTGCCTCTGCCCACCCCCATGGGGGATTAAAGGTGTGTATCACCACACCAAGTACCAGAGACCAGGGGCTCATCATAGCTCTTTGTAGCACAGCAATTGGACAGTCCGTTTCCTTTCTTTTTTTCAACTGCTCTGATTCTAGACTTAAGAAGGAAAAAAATAGATAAACACTACCTTCGGGTTGTCACTTAAATGAAAAGGTATCATATCATCACTTTTCTTACTGCTGTCACAAAATACTTGGGATAAAACTTAAAAGAGGAAAGATTTATTTGGACTACGGCTTTCAAAGTTTCAGTCTAAGATAAGGCGGCATCGCTATTTAGGGGCTGAGATGAGGTTGACATCATGGTGACCAGAGTACATAGCAAAGAAGGCCGCTTATGTCAGGGCAGCAGGGAATAGAGAGATGAACGCTGGCACCCCACTAGCTTCCTCCTTTCCCCCTTGTTGTTCTGCCAGGCACCCCAGTCCATGGGATGGTACCACCCTCAGGCAGAGAGAGTTTTCCCTCCCCAGTTAAACCTCTCTGGAATTGCTCCCCATCTACACAGAGGTGTGTCTCCAAGCAGATTCCCAATCCAGCTGACAGTGAAGAGCAACTATTGCAGACACCTTGTGGGTAAAGGGGGCTTTTAAACTCACGGGCATGAAGATAACCTGCAGAGCAGCTCTCCTCCATAATCAGCACCTCTGAGGTGAAAACTACACAACAAACAAAATGACGACATGAACAAGGAGACTTCATTGCTCCCATTGCTGTGTGACAAACCATCCCCAAACTGAAACCTCGACATTTCAATCATTTGATTCCTTATTCTCAGTTCTATAACCAGCGTGAGTGTGGTGCAGACAGTTTGTCATCCACCTGGTATCAGCAGAGGGAGCTTGAAGGACGGGGGGTCTGACTGGACCAGCCAGGGTGGGTCTTGGGTCTAGGCCTCAGACTTTGCTATGGTCTGGGTTCCTACTTCTCCCAAGATGGTCTCAAACTTTCTCTTTTTTTTAAAAGATTTTTAAAAAATTTTATCTCTATGAGTGTATTGCCTGCATGTATGTAAATGCATCTGTGTCATGCAATGCCTGCAAAGGCCAGAAAAGGGCATCAGATTGCCTGGAACTGGAGTTACTGACAGTTGTTAGTCACAATGTGGGTGCTGGGATTCAAATTCAGGTCTTCTGCAAGAGCAGCCAGTGCTCTTAACCACTGACCCGCTGCTCCAGCCCCAGAGGGCGCAGTTTGTAGTGATTTGACTTACAAGGCAGCTGCTTTCCCCTCATAGAAAAGAAGAGGCTGCCTTCTTGCCGGACATGCACAAAGCCTTGGATTCAATCCCCAGCACTGCCAGGACTTCTAGAACCGGCAAAGCATACTTTCACCACATCCTAATGGGTAAAACAGGTCACAATACGAGCCCAGATTCCAGGGCAGAGGACTGTAGAGGTCCTGGCATCAGGAGGGGACTTAATTAGATGTAGTAACAATGGGCTACCCTGGAAACTTGACACCAACTGCATGGAATTTTCTACTGCAGAGCATGTAACCCCTCAGGCCTCACCCTATCCCCATCATTTCTGAATGCCGGCAAAATTCAGTTGCTTCACACACCACTAGCTGATCACTAACACAGTCTAGCATTAGCAGGCCAGATTTGGGGGAAGGTAAGGGCTCATGGTTCAAACTCATTGGCCCCTGCTGCTCAGCCAGAGTCACTGCTAGGAGCATCCACTGTCACCAGCATAAAAACTAGAAGCTGGGGCTGGAGAGATGGCCTAGCAGTTAAGAGCGCCGACCGCTCTTACAGAGGACCCGGGTTCGATCCCCAGCACCCACATGGTGGCTGAGAACCGTCTGAAGCTCCAATTCCAGGAGAACTCCAGTTCCAGGGGAATCCGAGACCCTCTTCTGAACTCCGCAGCGTTGCACGACACGGGTGCACAGACTTGCATGCAGACAGTACATTCATACACATACAGAAATAAATAAAAATTAATTTAAAAAGTTAAAAAAAAAACAAAAACAAAAACTAGAAGCCCCACTAGTGCCCAGAACCCTTCACTTTTGCCATCTCCTCCCAATTTTTGTCTCTCCCGAGCACTCTAAACACCCTCATCCTGCATGGTATCTGGACACAGGGCAGAACCCGAGTTCCCAGGTTCTTGGAAAGGCCCTTACTATCCCTCTGTGGTTTGATGACCTCTGAGTTTTCTATCTTCAGTAATCTTTCCAGTTTCAAAACTGAACATAGAGCTTCAACAGTGTCTGGGTACCATGTGTAGTGAAGTACCAGAATTGTGCTATAGACATCTTGGGAAGCAAGCTGGTTGGTGGGAAGGAGGGGGCTAAGAAATTTCTTCTTGAATTTTTTTTGAGATAGGCTCTTGCTACATAGTTTTAGCTAGCCTGGAATTCCCTGTGTAGACCATGCTGGTCTCAAACTCAGAGATCTACCCACCTCTGCCTCCTGAATGCTGGGATTAAAGGTATGTGTCACCATGCCCAGCCTTCTAACATTTTTTTGTATATTTTATTGAATTTTTGTGTATTCCGTACACAACATCTTAATCATCTATAAGCCTTACTTCCCCATCAGCACATTCCCATAGCCCCCCACTGGACTTATGCATTCTGCCACTTATGTTAAGGCCTATTGAGTTGAGTCAAGTTAGTGTCCCCTGATGGCCCTCAGTGAAAGTTCATCCACTGGAGTCTAGTCAGTCTATCTAGAGTCACTCCCTTAAAGAATATCAACTCTTCCTCAACCAGCAGTAATCAGCCACCAGATAGTTCTTCAACTAAGATTGGGTTCTGCTACCCATTTCCATAGTTCTGTGCTGGGTTTTTGTCTGCTTGAGGTTGCATGGGTCTTGTGCATGTGGACACCATTGCTGTAAGTTCATATGAGCAGGGTCCCAGGGGCTTATAGGACTCTATTTCCATATGGTCATACATCTCCTTCCCTAGGTCTTACAATCTTTCTGCCCCATCATCTGCCATGGTCTCTGAGCCCTTGGTTCATTGCCCTCTGATGCATGAAGGAGCTTTGTTGATAAGTGTGGAGACATGCATTAGTTCTCTACCCCTTGTTCCACTATGTTCTGTGAGTCTTAGGTACAGAATCTTCCGACTTTTTTTAAATTATGGACTTTTTAAAAATAAATTTTGAGATGGAATCTCAGTATGTTGTCTAGGCTGGTCTTGATCTCATGAATTCATGTGATCCTCTCACTTCAGCTTCCCAAATATCTAGAATTACACGTATACACACTACCACACCTGGCTGAAACATTTATGAGTAATGAGACCCTTCAAATAATGAGGATTGGTAACCAAAACATCAGCACATTAGTCAAAGAAATTATTAATAAACTATATACTTAGTTCAAGTAACTAAAACAGAGACTTAGTGCGTACATGTAATAAACTTTAGAAATGACCCTAGAAAGTAGAACCTTGGTGTGTACAGACAAAAGAGTTACCTGACTTGAGTCAAACAGCAGAAGTTGGGGGGGTAGGGGACTTTTTGGTTGTTGATTTGTTTGTTTTTCACATTTCCAACCATCTATCAACAATTCCCCAAAAGCATAATTGAGCTTGAGTTCCAGAAATCAGACCATGTGGATTTAAATTCTGGTTTTACTATGAACTTGGCAAGTTACCTGACTTCCTTTTAGTTTTTTCATCTAGAAAATGGAATCGATAATAAAACCTATCTCAAGGGCGGGTAAGAAGCCTGACCACCTGAGTGTGATCTCTGGGATCCATATAGTGGAAGGAGAAAACCAACTCCAGCAAGTCATCCTCTGACCTCCACACACAGGCCTTGGCATGTGCCCTGCCCTCAATAAATAAATAAAAGTATTTATAATACTATCAAGAAATTATTAATGCCCAATAAATCATGAACACTTAGTAAATTTTACCATTTTTATTCATTATCATTTTTAAGATTTTTGGCACTATTTCTTCTCTTTGATGTTCTTTAACACAGTGATTTTCTAAGAGGAGGAGAAATTAAAAATGTCATGCAAGTGACCTTCCTGGTATGTTGTCCAACTTAGTTAAATCTCAGCAAGAAAAGAAATCAACAGCAAATAGCAAACTATTAATAGTATAATAGCACTCAGGAGGCAGAGACAGGTGGACCTCTGTAAGTTCAAGGCCAGCCTGGTCTACATAGCAAGTTCCAGGACAGCTGGGGTTGCAGGGAGACCCTGTCTCAAAAAAGACCAAAAAACAAAAATGCTTAATTTTTGTTAACTAATAGTAATTAGTTCCCCAAGCCCCAGAAGTTAAATTTTAGACATGCAAGTTACTTGACAGCAACGAATGGAGAAATGAGTGTTGAAACTTTATATACTTAAATGTTTTATATAAAGTATCAGGCTGGGGAGATGGCTCAGCTGGTGCAAGGACCTGAGTTTTGGGACCAGAACCCATGGTTACAAAAAAAAGGGGGGGGGCTGGAGAGATGGCTCAGTGGTTAAGAGCATTGACTACTCTTGCAGAGGACCCAGGTTCGATTCCCAGCACCCACATGGCGGCTAAGAACCATCTTTAACTCCAGTTCCAGGGGAATCCGACACCCTCTTCTGACCTCTGCAGTACTGCATGACATGGGTGCACCAACCTAC
>VZQC01006199.1:417785-425285 GCA_009823505.1 Rhizomys pruinosus | reverse complement strand
AAGCAAATTATAACAGACACCCCTGCAGACCTTGAGAAACAAGTCATCATGTTTGTAAGGTGGCTCCTCTGGATGGGAAGAGACCCCTAGCAGACAGCCAGAAAGAAAACAGAAACCTCAGTCCTACAATTAGAAGGGTCCAATTCTGCCAAAAAGCCACCCTTAGAAGAAGGCTCTGAGCTTCGGGAAAGCACAGAGTCTGGCCAACAGTATGCTATAGTCTTGCAAGACCCTGAGCAGCAGATCCCACTGCACTGTACTCAATCCCCGATTATACATAGCTCTGCTCTATGCTGCTATGCCTGTGGGGCATGTCAGTAGTTCATAGTAGTTATGCCCAAGCTATGGGACTCCATGCCCTGAGGCTAGAGTTTCGAGAAGATCCCTGGGTTCCACTTCCTTCCCTACCTGGTCAGGGGTTTCATAGGCCATTTTACCCAGGCTTCTCATTGCCAGATGGCGCATTTTAGCACTAGGGTCCCAGGCTCTTTCTGCCAAGATGAAAAACACATTCTTCAAAGGCTCGCGCTTCTGCAACCTCAGTTTCCAAGAGACCTGGGGGTGGGTCAAAAGTGTATTAATTCAGAGACTGGGGGGATGGATCATTTGTTAAGATGCTTGCTGCAATGAACACGAAGACCTGAGTTCAGATCTCCAGCACCCATGTTAACATCTGGATGTGGAGGTGCACATCTGCATCCCCAACACTGGGAAAGCAGAGACAGAGAGATGCTTGAAGTTCACTGGCTGCCTAGTCAAGCCAAGTCGATCAGTTTCAGGTTGACTGAGAGACTCTGTCTCAAAAAAGAAGGTGGAGTGCAACCGAGAAAGACCCTGAGCATTGACCTCCATCCTCCCCATGGACACTCATTTGCATACCCATATGCACATACACATTAATACACACACAGAGAAAAAGAGAGAGAGAGAGAGAGAGAGAGAGAGAGATTAATTCAAGAGGGTGCAGAACTACACTCTGAACTCAAACCCAAACCTATCCCCTTTCTCTAAAGAAAATTCTATTGTTGCCTGCTCGAATTTGTCCTTTCTTTAATCAAGGTGTGTCTGTCTGTCATCTGTATGTCTGTGTCTGTGTCTGTGTCTGTGTCTGTGTGTCTGTGTGTTGCTAAGGATCCAAGCAGAGTTTTGCACATGTCAAGCCCTCACTGTATCATTAAGCTTCGTTCCCAATCTCTAAAGATGCTTTACATTTGTTGGAAATACTAAGAAAGAAAAGGGGCAGAGAATAACACAGTGACAGTGTTGAAGTGGGACTGAGGGAGCTCTACAATGAGATGCGTCATAGGAATGATCGGTGTGACAGAGGTGGAGGGGAAAGGGGGCTCCCTAGAGGTTGATGTGAACTGAGATCCCTTTCACAGTCTAAGATGTACTGTTATACCTCCTATTTTTAATTTTATTTATTTTTTTACATGCATGAATGTACTGTCTGCATGTAGGTCTGTGCACCCATGTCGTGCAATGCCGCAGAGGTCAGAAGAGGGCATCGGATTCCCCTGGAACTGGAGTTAAAGACGGTTCTCAGCTGCCATTTGGGTGCTGGGGATCAAACCCGGGTCCTCTGCAAGAGCAGTCAGCACTCTTAACCACTAGGCCATCTCTCCAGCCCCTATACCTCCTATTTTAAAGAGTCCCTTGACCCTCTTCCTCCTCCATTTCTGTGCTCCTCTTTGGAACTAAACATGAATGACATGTCTGTATGGTACCTTCTTCCTCTGATTCCTCTCTTCCTATTCTCTCCCGAGCCCTCTGCAGTGAGGCTGATGTTCCCCTATCTCCATCCCACAGTACAATGAGTTCCAAGAGACCCTTCTTGGTAGTCTTCTTCCTCACCCTCTCAATAGCATGTGACTCAATTGGCAACCTATCAGCAAACTTCAGAGTTACACGTCTATAAGCATTTCAGGACATTTGAAGTTTGTCCCACTCCTGAATGCATGCATCAGAGCAACTGAGATGAGGATAAGAAGGCAAAAGTATGTTGGGAAACACTGCGCTTATATGAAAAATTTGTACTTCAAAGAATAAACTCTAAGTAACTGCAAGAGTGCACAAGAAGCAGGATGCCTTCCTAGTGAAAAAGACAGGCTCCAGTGCTGGTTCTTTGGACACACAAATAGAGCCGGACCCCAGGCGATGAAAGATTCAGACAAGACATCTGGGTGGATAATGGCTTGATGGGTAAGCATGTGCTATGTAAGCATGAAGACCTAAGTTGAATCCCTGGAACCCTAGTAAAGCCAGGCACAGTATCATGCACCTGCAATCCTAGTTCTCATATGGTGAGATGGGAGGCAGGGACAGGAGAAGCTCAGGAACCAGCCGGCCGATGGCGAGCAGCGAAAATAGAGAGAGCCTGTCACGAAAAAGATGGACGGTGAGGACCGACATCCAAAGTTGTCCAACCTCCATACATGGCTTGCATACACCTGCATTCACACATGAATGCACGAGAGAGAGAGAGAGAGAGAGAGAGAGAGAGAGAGAGAGAGAGAGAATCTAGTCCCCATCCTTAGTGTGTACAGACACTGGATTCAGAACTAGCTGTTTTTTAGCATGGTGGGTAAAATATATAATTTCCCAGTCTTATTGCTGTTCTTTAAAATATTTTTTTTAGTTAGCAGCAAGTTAAAACCTTCTCAACTCATCTTCCCATAAATATCCTATTCCTACAAAAAGAACTGACATCACTTTGCTTCCAGAAGGTACCCAAGTAGAGCAGTTCTAAGTAACTACAGATCAGGCAGGCATACATCTTACACGGGCTGGGAGGGGGCACTGTGTCAGACCTTGGAAAATAAAGATTTCATCGACATCCTTTTCTTCTTGGGCTGGGAATCAGAGATGGAAAGGGGCTGGCCCAGGATTTTATGTGTTTGTTCCATGGATCTAAAAAGAAAGAAAGAAAGAAAAAACAGGACAAAATCACCATTTGAGCCACAAACAGTCATTTGAAGTGTCAGTGTCCACAAGGCTCTCTGGCCACTGTGCTGAGTACACTCTGCTGGGACAGCAGGAGCCTTTCAACTTGAGAAGGACTTAGGAGCTACAGAACAGGTTCAGAAGCACGGCACGGCAAAGCGAGCCGAATGGCGCAGCAGCTTGGGGATCAAGGAAGTCTGCCCTTGGGTCCCCATTCCTCCGTTATGCAGGCCTTCTTGTAACACAACCACTGAAGAAATAAAACTGACTAGGTTCTTGGTCCCCACCCACAGACTCCTCAAGGGATAAAGTAAGGGGTAATCTCAAAGTCAGTGTGTCTTTTGACCTATTTATTTTTTGGGGGGGGGTCTTTTTGAGACAGGGTCTCCCTGTAGCCCCAGCTGGCCTGGAACTCACTCTGTAGACCAGGCTGACCTTGATCTCACAGAGATCCACCTGCCTCTGCCTCCCGAGTGCTAGGATGCCCGGCCTGACCTATTTATATTTATTTTATGTGTATGAGTGTTGTATGTAAGGCCACCACATGTGTACAATGCCATCAAAGGCCAGATGAAGAGACTGGATCCCCTGAACTGGAGTTCCAGATGGTTATTAGCTGCCATGTGGGTGCTGGAAACTCAACCCTGGTGCTTTGCAAGAGCAACCAGTGCTCCTAGCTGCTGAGTCATCCCTCCAGCCCCCAAATTCTGTGTTTATTAAAGCTCCCCAAGAATGTCAATAGGCACTTTTTTGGTGGGGTCAGAGTCTCATGTAGTCCATGGTGACCTTGAACTAGCAGTGTAGCTAAGAATGACCTTAAACTTCTTATCCTCCTGCCTCTACTTCCTGAATACTGGGATTATAGGTGTGGCCTCTTTAACCTAGTTTTTTCTTTGGGGGGGTAGAACCCAGGGCTTTATGCATGCTAGGCAAGTACTCTACCAACTGAAATACACCCCCAGCCAGCCTGGGCACCTTTTTCTAGTGGGAAACTTTGGTACCTTTTTCTTTCTGGCTTAAAATGTTCCTGCTCTCAGCAATTCTATAATCCTGTAGAGACTAGTAAGTGTCTGTGTTAAAGGACAGTCACCATAGCATGTGGTCCTATAATGGATGTAATAGAAATAAATTACACGTATTAAAGCTCTACACCTATCAAATGACTACTGTGAAGGCACTGAAGATAATATTGGGCAACACTACGTGAACTAAAATGATCTCCAAAGTAGATTGTTGAATGAAAAATGCAACTAACATGAATAGTGTATTATCTTATGTTTTTAAAGATGGGCCTCATGTAATCCAGTGTAGCCCGATTCTCCTGCCTCTACCTTCTAAGTGCTGGCATTATAGGCTTGTACCACTGTGCCTGACTCATTGTTATTTATATAAATTAAAAATGGAGGAAGGAAGTGAATATGTTCATATATGTTCATGTATGACTGATAAATCTGCATAGAGCAGGAAAGGATATCCAGAAAACTTAACAGACTTAACAGGGGAAATCTAAAGACTTGGGATAGGAAAGAGACACTGTTTTCACTTCTTTTTGTATATAATGCAATTTATAATTTCACCACACACATTATTAAACATATAAATTGTAAATAAATGTAGCTCAATGGTGATTCCCAATCATGCTCTGATTTGGGGGCCCCTAGTATACACCAGAGCTTCTCAAATTTTACGGTGCTCTGGGATCATCTGATGATCTTATTGAAATGCAGGTTCTGATTCAATGAGTCTGGGCTTAGGGCCCTCTATTCTACTTTTCATCCAAGCTCTCAGGGACACTGTGTTAGTCAGCTTTCTGTCACGGTGACAAAACACCGGAGAAAATCAAAATAAAGGAAGAACTGTTTTTTTGCTCACAGCTTCGGAGCCTACCATTCCGGGTAGGCTGGCTCACTGCTTTGGTTCTGAGGCAAGGCAGTGGGAGTTTATGGTAGAGTAGGCTGCTCACTTCACGGTAGCCAGTAAAGAAAAAGCCAGGCGTGGTGGTGCTCGCCTTTAATCCTAGCACTCAGGAGGCAGAGGCAGGCGGATCCTTGTGAGTTCAAGGTCATCCTGGTCTACAGAGTGAGTTCCAGGACAGCTGGGACTACAGGGAGACCCTGTCTCGAAAAGACAAAAAAAAGAAAGAAAGAAAGAAAGAAAGAAAGAAAGAAAGAAAGAAAGAAAGAAAGAAAGAAAGAAAGAAAGAAAGAAAGAAAGAAAGAAAGAAAGAAAGAAAGAAAGAAAGAAAGAAAGAAAGAAAGAAAGAAAGAAAGAAAGAGGAAGAGGCTGGGGATGACATATAATCACCAAGAGCATGCCTCCAGCAAGCTGCTCCCTTCTACTAGGCACAAACCTGTGAGTCTCCATCACCTCTCAATTGATGACTGCATTGATGGGGTCATCCATTGATTGATTATTTCCTCAGTGCTCCACCTCTGAACACTGTTGCCTTTGGGGACCAGGCTTTCAACACACATGAGCTTTGGGGAACACTTCACCCAAACCACATAGACACTAATGCTGTGGTCAAGGGACCACGATTTTAATAGTGAGGGTATAAAGTTAAAGGCCACAGACTTGAGAAGGGCTGTGGGTGGAACTATTGGCAGAGGCCTCTGGCAGCACGCTGGTGAACTACTGACAGGAGCCTCCTGCAGCACACAGGGGAGCTAGGAAGTAGAAATGTGACATGCTGGATTACAGTAGGACTCCATATGGCTGGCGATAATTATTCAAATCATACAGGAGTAGCAGATGATAAGCCAATGGGACAGAAAGGCCCCTGGGAAGGACTTTGACTTTAGTTTCTCTTATGTTTTACTGATCTGAATATATGGCTGATTTTTTTTCAATTGAGGTAAAATTCATCTAAGATACAAATAACCAGTTTACCACCCCTAGAGAAGACCCTGTACCATTTAAACAACCATCCCCCTACTCCCCTTCCCCCAGCCTCTAGTAACCTTGAATCTGCTTTCCATCTCTGCCAATTTACCCACTCATTTTTTCAAAAGATGGAATCATACAACTTTGTGGACACTTGCTTCTGGCTTCTTTCAAGGTCTATGTATATCATATATATGAATATTTCAATTCTTATGGCTGAATAATATTCCATCATATATATGTATTACTATATTTACCCATTCATCTGTTAGTGAGCACTTGAGTTGTTTTCATAATGAGTACTGTAAACAGTGCCGCCATGAATATTTGTACACAAGTATTTGTATATGTACTTTCACTGCTTTAAGGCAGTGAAACTGTTGGATCATAATTCTGTTTAATTCTTCAAAGAGGTATCAAACTTTTCCACAGTCCCTATAGCATTTTAAGTCCCCACCAGCAATGGACAAGAGTTCCAATTCTCCCCTTCACCAGAATTTGTCATTTTCTATTATTCATCTTAGTAAGTATGAAGACTTTTGGCACGGTGCTTGTGATATGTATTTCCCTAATAACAAATGGCACTAAGAATCTTTCTGTATGCTTCATAGAGATTTGAGTTTCTTATTTGAAGAAATTTCTATTCATATCTTTTGCCCATTTTTGTTGTTTATTGTGTTTTGTTGAGATAAGGTCTTATTCTGTAGCCCTGGCTAGTCTAGAACTCACTACTGTAGATTGTATTGGTCTCAAACTCAGAGAGAGCTATCTGCCTCTGCCTCCTGCATGCTGAGATTAAATGAATGTGCACACCTGGCACTTTTAATTGTCTTGTTTTTTAACTTTAAAAGTTCTTTACATATTCTGAATACTAAGCTCTTATCAAATATATCATTTTCAAACATTTGGTGGTGCACACTTTAATCTCAGAACTTAGAAGGCAGAGGCAGGCAGATCCTACATTATATGTGGGTTCTGGGCCAACTAGGCTATAGGGAGACCCTGTCTCAAAACTAAAAAACAAAGAAAAATTCAATATGTGGACTATCTTTCCACCTTTTTGATAGTGTCCTTCAGTACACAAAAGTTTTGACTTTTGGTAAAGTTTGTCAATGTTATTGTCATTACTCCTCCTTTAATTTTCCATCTAAGAACATACTGCCTAATTCAAAGTCATAAATATTTACTCTTTTTTTTTTTTTGGTCTTTTTGAGACAGGGTATCCCTGTAGTCCCAGCTGTCTTGGAACTCACTAAGTAGACCAGGCTGGCCTTGAACTCACAGTGATCCACCTGCCTCTGCCTCCTGAGTGCTGGGATTAAAGGTGTGCCCCACCATGCCCGGCCATGAATATTTACTCTTTTTTTTTAATCTTTTGATGATTCTGTCTCTTTTTTTTTTATTATTGATGCTTTGTGTATTTCATACATCATTATCCAATCCAGTTCAGGCATATTTCCCTTTTCCTTCCCCCTACCCCATCCCCCCCATCACAGATCATGCATTCTGGCATAACTGTCCTGCATCTTTCTCTCAGTTTTGGTTTTTTTTTTCATTTTTTAGCAATAAGTGATAATTTATGGGTACAAGCATCCTTCTTGTAAAACCAATTTGCAAGCAGTTGTGCCCAAACCCACACAGCCCCTTGGTCCCACCATCCAGCAGGGGGGGGGG
>VZQC01006199.1:256569-410215 GCA_009823505.1 Rhizomys pruinosus | reverse complement strand
CCCTGGCATGTGGGTTTCCCTTTTGTGGTTCAAATCACAAATGACTTTTCACTATGTTAGCGGATGGTTTTGCTTGCCTCCTTCTGATGCTTTTTTTTTTTTTCTTTCCTCCTCCTTGTTTATGGAGTATTGACTTGTCTAGGTTTCAGGCTTTCAATTTTGTTTATATTTTGGATATTGGAAGCCTAAGTCAGCCTTCTCTTCCTGTTCTGAAGGTTCTCCAAAAGGAAGTCCACTTGGATTCTCACCAATTCTCGTTGGGGGGGGCACACCTGACCTAGCCCCCGCCCCGGTACCTGCCTGAGTGAGTTATGGCATCCTGCCTACGCCTCAGGAGCCGGCCCACACAAAGCCGAGGGACCAGAGCAGACCTAAACCAGACCCTCTGTTCACTCTGCAAAGGTAAAGCGTGGTCCTGCCGAGACGGGGACCCCCAAAAGAGGGCTCAGAGTCGAGAGCCTCTTCCAGCCGCCCCTAAGACAGTCCACCTCCAGAAGTACCTGCCTGAGTGAGTTATGGCGTCCTGCCTGCGCCTCAGGAGCCTGCCCCGAATATTTACTCTTATGCTTTAAGTGTTTTATAGTTTTCCTCTTAAATTTATGTCATTGGGTTCTTTTATGGTTTGCTTTTTTAAATATACATTTTTTAAAATTTTATATGCATCAGTGTATTGCCTGCATGTATGTAAGTGTACCCATGTTATGCAATGCCTGTGGAAGTCAAAAGAGTGTGTCAGATCCCCTGAAACTGGAGCTACAAGTGGTTGTTAGCCACCATGTGAGTGCTGGGAACTGAACCCAGGTCCTCTGCAATAACAGCCAGTGTTCTTAACCATTATGTCATCTCTGCAGCCCCTTGGTTTGATTTTTTTTGGGGGGGGGGGATAGGGTCTCACTACATAGCCTTGGCTGAACTGGAACTCACTCTGTGTAAACCAGGCTAGCCTCAAACTTGCAAGAATCCTCCTGTCTCTGCTTTCTGAGTGCTAGAAGCACATGCATGCATTACCACATTCAGTTTATCATGTTTTGAATATAGAGTGAGGTATATAGTCCCACCTGCCTTAGGACCTGTTGACTTTGAAGCATTCTGTAGCTTTTTTGGGGGGGTGCTTTTTGAGACAGAGTCTCCCTGTAGCTCCAGCTGTCCTGGAACTCACTCTGTAGACCAGGCTGGCCTTGAACTCACAGAGATCTGCCTGCCTCTGCCTCCCAAGTGCTAAGATTATTAACAGGAGAAATGACAGGCAAATGACTGCAAATGGTTCCCAGCCAACTGTGATGTATAAGGATCACCTGCAGAATTTTTAAACACCCAGCGCCTTGGCTACCCAGATCAAGTTGTCATCATCTCTGCAGGTGATGAGGCATCAGCAGGTTTTGAAGCTGACCACATAGCTTATCACTGAACTAGGATGACAGATGACCAGTGACCTGCCTTGGTTTGCCTGAGGCTCAGGTGTTTCCTGAAGAGCAAGCTGGGACACTCCCACTAGACAGAACCTAGCTTTCTTAACCAGCTGTTCATTGGACCATTTGAATCCCTTGATCCACAAGTGGGTAGGAATCTGGTTTCTGAGTCATCGCTGCCCTCTCCCACGTGGTTTCAGCCATGCTGTCTTGGTCAAAAGACACTAGGGAGGGCATGAAAACACCTCCCACACCCCTGGCCTCCAGTTCCCCTTTCTCTTTCATTTTTGGCCAACAGAAGTTCCTGTATCACTGGATGGGGACAAAATCTGACCTAAGGGGGGAAAAGTGGAGCTTGGGAGATGGCTCATTCAGTAAAGAGCTTTCGAACAAGCATTGGGACTACGGTTGATCTCTAGCATCCACATTAAAGCCAGGCTTGGTGGAGAATCCCTGGGACTAGCTGGCCAACCAGTTTAGCCAAATAATTGAGCTCCAGGTTCAGCTAAAGACTCTGTCTCAAAAATTAAGGTGGAGTCAACTGAAGAATAACCCTCTAACATCAACCTCTGACCTCTACATGCATATAAACACATTCACATACACACACAAAAGGAAAAAGAAAATACACATGTACTGATTAATCAGTTTCTCATTGCATCCATTACCTGGCTGAACTGAGAGTCTCTTTCCTGAATTCAAGACACTCTCATAGCTCTTGCATTTGGCCAGTGGTTCTCATACTTGAAGCCACTAGACAAGCATATTAAAACACACATTCCAAGGCCCAGTTCCTGGAGTTTCTGATTCTGTGTATCTGGAACAGACAGCCTAATAATTTGTATTTCTAATAAACTCCCAGGTGAAACTGAGCTACAGCTAGCCTGGGGACCAGATTTTAGAACCACTGCAATAAGAAAGAAAGCATAACACTGAAAGCATTCCCTCCAGAACAAAGGGATTATAAACTCATGCTGAGGCAAAATATAAAGCAACCATAACAAAAGAAAATGTGCGGTTGCTTCTGGGGTTTTCTTCTGACAACTTTACATTTGAATAGAACCTGCCATCTCTGGGTGGGATCCTGTGGATCAGAGTTGGCCAACACATGGCAATGGGTACTAGTAAAGAAACACAAATCCCAGAGGCTGGGGCCTTCTCACCTAGGAGGGCACCAGCCTCATTGTAAAGCAGCCTGCGTCTGTGTTCCAAGGCAAAAGGAATCATGCCTGGGGCTACTCTCTACCAGGCAGGAAAACAAGCTGCTCCTTGTTTTTTATGCAAGATTAACAGAGCCACTGAGGACTCAAGCCAGCCAAGACACCTTCCTCCAGTTTCAGAAACCAAGCAGCAAGCCTGCTGCTGGTCTCAATAGCCAGGACTAGAATTCAAAGCCATGGAAAGCTCTCAAGCAGGCCAAAGTGAAGGAGAGTTGAGCTGCTTTTCCTGAAAGATGCAGCATCTGTGGTTAGAGAGCCGCCCACAGGTCCCGTCTCCAGCTTGTGTCTGTCCTAGCAAACCCTCTGCAGCATCCTGCTCTCATACGATCTCCTCCACCTGACAGGCTCCCTTCCAAAGCTCATCTAGATCTTTGATGCAAACGGTAAAGCATTTCTCATGGTGTTGGGGGAAGCAATTCCTTTGCCAGCATCCCTAGTACATGTCAAACTCTAGCCCACCCCAGAATTAATGGATCAGAATCTGGGACCAAGGGCCTGGGTGTTGCGATTTCTGTACAAGATACCCAGTATTATTATACACACACTCATAAATAGGGACCTCTGTACCTAGAATTAATCCCATGATTGGCACACTCCATGGAGCTGAGCCATGCTTCAGGAGAGACCCCAGAAGCCACAATAGGGGCTGGCCAAGTTGTGAGAGAGGAGAATGGTGGTCTTTACATAGAACAAACAATTGGCAGCAATGAATTTCACTGTTGCTGTGTTTTAAATAGGATTTGTCCCTTCTGGAGCTCATGTTGCAGTTTTAATGCTCATCATAAGCATTATGGGACCTTTAACAGGTGACTTGGGCTCTGCCCTCAAGAATAGACTCATTTATTTGTATAATTACAGAACTATTGGGTTAAGGAGCTATGGTGGGAATGAGTCGGCTATACAGTCCAGCTTGGCTTGACTTCTCTCTCACCAAGGGATGTCCTATAGCACCAAAGGACTCTGTCAACCAGAAGACCTTCTGCTGCTGTGACCCCTTAATTTTGGATCAGAACTGTGAGCCAAAATCAATCTATTACTTACCCAATCTATGATACTGTGTTAGCAGCAACACAAATTAACTAGACTTAATTAATTGATTAATTAGACTTGTCAAGATAACATTAGAAGCAGACTGGGGATTGAGAGTATAGCCCAGTGTTAGAGGATGAGCTTAGTATGCACGAGAACTTGGATTCTGGGCTGTTTGTGTTTTTCTCTCCTGGTACTGGAAATCAAGTGCAGGAGTTTGCACACGCTAGGCCAGTACTCTACCACTGAGCTATATCCCCAACCTTTGGTCTTAACTACGTAACTCAGGCTGGTCTTGAACTTGCTGTGTAGCTCAAGCTAGCTTCAAACTTGAGGTCCTCCTGTCTCAATCTCCCAGGTGTTTGGTTTACAGCTAGAATGCTATTATCAAAAACTTCCTAAAAACTAAAACAGCACCTGTAATTTCAGCATTCAGGAGGCAGAAGCAGGAAGACTATAATTTCAAGGCCAGCCTGGGCTACATAGTGAGCTTAAGGCCACCAGCCTGGGATATGTAGGGAGACCCTGTCACAAAACAAACAAAAACAAAGGAGTAAAACAGGCTGGACTGGGTGGTGCACACTTCTATTCACATTAGAGGAGTTCCAGACTGGTCTGGGCTTGAGAGCAAAACCTTTGCCTCAAAAAAAAAAAAAAAAAAAAAAAAAAATAGGGGTTGGAGAGATGGCCCAGCAGTTAAGAACGCTGACTGCTCTTGCAGAGGACCCAGGTTCGATCCCCAGCACCCACATGGCAACTGATAACCATCTTTGTTTTTGTTTTTGTTTTTTTATTTTTTTTATTTTTATTTTTTTTTTGTATGTGTATGAGTGTACTGTCTGCATGTAGGTTTGTGCACCGTGTCGTGCAATGCCGCGGAGGTCAGAAGAAGGTCTCGGATTCCCCTGGAACTGGAGTTAAGATGGTTATCAGCTGGGGCTGGAGAGATAGCCTAGCGGTTAAGAGCGCCGACCGCTCTTGCAGAGGACCCGGGTTCGATCCCCAGCACAAACCTACATGCAGACAGTACATTCATACAAATAAATAAACAAATAAATAAATAAATAAATAAAATATTTAAAAACAATGAATGAATGAATAAATAAATGACTAAGTGTTAAATCTGTCACAAAGCCATCTCCAATAGCTGCAACTTCTTACAAGACCTACATGCAGCCCTCCCTACCTATGAGTTTCTTCCAACAGCTGTGACCTTTACGCCTTATCCAATCACCTCCACCTGCTGTCACAGAGGAGCTCTGGGAGGCACATGGTAAGCACTTTCCCAGTGAACACAGATTCATGGTCCCTTGGCTCTCACCACAAGCCCTAATCAGCCATGTCCTAGTAAAGGGGGGCTTTCCTGGTGGGTTTCTATACTGGTCGTAGGAGCATAGCCTAGTGTGACCAAGGCTGTGAGCAGGGTGCAGGGGAGGAGTGCTGGGCACCTCAATGCAAAGAAGCGACTCTGACTGCAACTTGGTTCATCCCTTCACACATTGTTTAATGCATCCTTCTGCCTCTGAAGTACTTCCGGTGTGCCCTGTACCCAGACTCCAGGTTGTCACTTTCTCCAAGGTCCTGAGGTTTGTCTTCATCAGCATGTCACAGTTCTACCTGTTCTTACTGACAAGCTGTGGATTTGGGGTAAGGAACAACTTTATGCAGTATGCTGACATGCAGATGCCTTTACAAATATAAATACTTCTGATTCGAAGTATTAGGTTTATTTGTTATTGACAACACCAAAGGTATATTACGAAGAATCAAACTATAAACAGTTGTACTTTTTTTCATTGGTAAAGTGGGGGAAAGAAACTGTTAGATTTTACCAATCATTCCAACTCTGAACTTGTTAGGATAATACTTTGAACAGTTGTTGGCTATTGAACACTTGGATGCAAGGTAATAGCTTAAACACATATTTAAATGTTTTATGTATATCCATAATTTGCATATATATGTATATATACATAATTTGCATATACATGCATATATATACATATATATGTACATGTATATGTATATACATAAATATATGTATATATATGTATCTATACATATATGTATATATGTACATATATACATATATACATATGTACATATATGTATATATGTATACATATATTCATATACATATATGTATATATACATATATATACATATATACATATATATATGCATTGCTCCTGGAGGCAAGAAGAGGGCATCTGATCTGCTGGAACTGGAATTACAGACAGTTGTTAGCTGCTACGTGGGTCTTAGGAACTGAACCCAGATCCTCTGCAAAAGCAGCCAGTGTTCTTAGCTGCTGAGCCATCCCTCCAGCCTCTAAGTTGAGCACTTTAAACATGGTGCAAAAACTGTTCTGGCTGACCTCTGTTTAACTCAGGTTACAGGTCAACCATGATTTTCTCCAGGGCCTGCGTGAACTCTGCCAACCACCATGGTAGTGATGGCACACACCTTACTTAGGCTCCACAGTGGTGACATGAGTATCAAGCAGCTGTTTACTGTGGCTATATTTATTACTGTTTTTTCTTTATTTTTCTTTGTTTAATCATTTGTTGCAGCGCTAGGAATCAAACAACTGACCACATCTGAGTGCACAACAAAGAGAAGTTATTTCTCTGAAAGTGAGGTTAGATGTTCTAGAAAGGCCACAATGAAAAGCCACTGAAATACTGCTGTAGAATTGGGTATGTAGACAGCAAAAGTTTGGGGGAAGTCTTAGTAATCTGAAGTGACTTTGGTCTTTTTGAATTGGAATGGTACAACAGGTAACTTCCCAGCATCTTTAAGCTATTGATATATTTAAACAAACCAAACTAAAAATGACAGAACATTGTGTATGTGGTTTGTATAAGAAAGACACCTCAATAAAGTTAACTAGTAGATTTATATTCAAAGAAAAAAACCCATGCTCTACATTGATATAAAGTCTGCACTTTAGGGTAAAGGATGTGATGTATGTGTCATCTTTTATGATTCTCTACTTTCACCAACTTCTTTTTTATTTATTATTTTTATTTTATGTATAGCCTGCATGTAAGTGCACTTGTGTCATGCAGGCAATGTCCTGCGAGGACAGAAGCAAGTGCTGGATTCCCCTGAAACTGTAGTTAGCTGCCATGCGTGTACTGGGATTCAAACCCTGTTGTTCTGCAAGAACAGTCTGTGCTCTTAACTGCCGAGCCATTTCTCCAGCCCTTAACCAACTTCTTTATTAACTAAATTCAGTCCCTACTCCTCAAATCAAAGAGTCTAATCATATTTCATTTAATCCTCACATTTCCTTGATAGGCCAGGCTTCATTATCTTCCTTTTAGAGAAGAAACTGGACTTACAACATGGCACCCAAGGCCAAACAGTGAAGGCAGACTGGAATTCAAGACTGAAATCTGCACCTCTGCTCCCCTACTGCAAATGGAACCCCTGGCTTCAGGCATTCAAGGCAAGAGCTCTGTCACTTATTATCACTAGATTAGCACACTACACACACACACACACACACACACACACACAAACATACACACACACACCACACCACACCACCACCACCCAGGTCCTTTCCTTTCTTCTTCTTTTTAAATTTTTTTTTAACTTTGAGACAGTCTCCCTAGGTTATCCAGACTGCCCTTGAACTTTCAATCCTTATACCGTAGCCTCACAGAGGACTTGGGATTACAGTTGTGCACCACCTCTTCAGGCTCCACAATCTATATTTTCCCTCGATGATGTGAAAGCCTGCATTCAACTCCTAGACAACTTCCTGTGTGGGGATACTTCAGTTTGAATCATCGGAATACTCCCTCAGTCATTCCTCTGCTAAAACTCTCTGTTACAATATAATGACCCATAACCCATCTGTTGATCAATTAATGAAGTTTTCCAGTAGAAAAAAAAAAAGCCAAACAATAAATGGCTTGCTCACTTGCCCAAAGGAAACATCAGATAGCTACATCCTTAAAGACTCAACTCCTCTGATAGTGGTTAGAGCGCACTCCACGACGGACGCGGGAACTAGGCATCTGCACTTGGCAGTCCTAGCAGCCTGCAGTCACCTACCTGGCTCCTCGGGTGGCCGACCACGTAAGGAGCTGCTGTGGTGTGGCTGGAGGCTGGTCCTGGGCCCCTTGAGAGGGCAGCTGTTCCCGGCTGGCCGCCAGATGTGATGACTCAGCGAGATTTGCCTAACCCCGATTTCCTGACATAGAAGAAGATGAATCAGAAGGTGACGAGGAGCCTTTTCAGAAGCATAGAGAGTCGGAAAGTGAGACTCCCCTAGGAGAGGGGATTCGTGGTATGTAGTGGTGAAGTGGGGGAGGGAACTGCCCTCCAAAGATACCCACAAGGTTGTCGTGCACCGGCCCAAGATGCTGTGCCCTTTGCGTCCCCACATTGCTGGGGTCTCCCACACCGCCCCCTCCACACACACCTTGCTTGTGCTTTACCCTTATTCTTTCCTCCCGTCCAGTCTCGCCTACACTTTGTCCAGCAAAAACTGCAATCCGAGGACCTTTGCCCACACCACAGAACACGCGCTGCCTGGCCTCATTTCCCCCATGATGCCGGTAGATGGCGCCATCCCTCCAGTCACGGCTTCCAGGTCTCTGACCATCTTTTTCCCTAAATAACTGGTTAGAACCACACATAATCTAAGGATGGGACGTGTTTTATGTCGAGCATTGTGACTGACTGTCGCACCAAAAAGAGTTTTAACACTGCTTCCTGCTCAACAAACACAACACATTTCAAAAGGACCAGTTCAAACACTCAACAAACTAAACCGTTTATTTGTTAAGGACAAACGAAGAGATGGCTCAGCAGTTAGGGCACTGGCTGTTCTTGCAGAAAAGTCTGTTCCATTCACAATAGCCACATGAAAGCTAACACCCGTATTCGATTGTTACATAACTCCAGTTTCAAGGGATCTAACGCCCTCTTCCCGATTTCCGCAAGCATTGCACGACACAGGGGCAACTACATACAGGATAAACACTCGTAAAATAAAAATAATTTTAAAAAATTTTACTTACGCCGGGCGTAGTGGCGCACGCCTTTAATCCTAGCACTTGGGAGGCAGAGGCAGGCTGATCTTTGTGAGTTCAAGGCCAGCCTGGTCTACAGAGTGAGTTCCAGGACAGCTGGTGCTACAGGGAGACCCTGTCTTGAAAAAAAAAAAAAAAAAAATTTACTTACTAGCTTTATTTTACGCGTATGAATGTATTGCCTGCCAATGTAAGTGTGCATCACCTGCCAATGTAAGTGTGCCTGTGCCATGCCATGCCTGCAGAAGTCAGAAGACAGGGTTGGATCTACTGGAACTGGAGTTATAGATGGATGTTAGCCACCATGTGGGTGCTGGGAATTGAACCCAGGTGTTCTGCAAGAGCAGCCAGTGCTCTTAACCACTTGGCCATATCTCCAGCCCTGTAAACAATTTTTTTTTGTCTTTTTTTTTTTTTAGACAGGGTCTCCCTATAGCCCCAGCTGGCCTGGAACTCACTCTGTAGACCAGGCTGGTCTTGAACTCACAGACATCCACCTGCCTCAAACCAACAACATGAAAAGTGGCTGCTACTGCAGCTGTGGACCTCAGGAGTGCCCCTCCTCTTAATTTCTCCTTCCTAGAGTCCTCCCAACAAGTGCATGAATGCTTGCATCAATAATTTTTTTTTTGTTACCATCTGGTCCTGTGTTGGCCTAAAGTGGGAGGCAGGGGGAGCAACCCATTTTCAAATACTTGGGAATTTGTTACACTAACAGGTAGCATTAATGCATACTTCCACATGACAAACATTAGAGTAAATATGACTAGATTATTACATTTGATTTTCACACCAAACCAAGCTAATAAGGCTTCCTTTTAGTCTCATTTTCCTGCAGTTAATTAGTAGCAGCATAAGAACTCAACCGCAGACATACTAATGCTTGAGCTTGGAATGCCCACCCAAGATGCTGCTGTGCAGTGGGCCAGCTTGGAAAATCCAATTAAGAGATAGATGGACAAATATAAACCTTAGTAGTTCATGGAAATGGGGGAGATTGATGCTCTAGAGAACAAAAGAAAAAAAAAAATGAAGCTAAAACAAAACCCTGTTTGGATTGGCTCCAAGGGAACCACAGTTGACCTTTGAGATGGAATTTCAATAAGATGAGGACAGAAAAGGGAAGGATTGCCAAATCAGGGCACCCGAGGAAAGAGGAAATTGAGATGCCTTGCTACACTACACGTACTAGGAAACCAACAGACAGCCTAGAAGAGACAGCAAAGCCAGCAAAGGCATTCTGGTTTTCTTGTGTGCTTTGTAAAGTAGAATAAAGCCCATGCATATTTAAAAGCAGTTGTAGCTTAAGGGCAGGGCACTTGCCTAGCACACAGGAGGTGCTAGGATCAATCCCCAGCAAGGCCAAAAAGTAAAAAAATAATAATAAAATAAATAAATAAATAAATAAATAAATAAATTGTAAGGGAAGTAGCACGCAGAGACAGTGGAGCAGGAAGATAAGGAGGGAAGGGTGGGGGTCTAAGGGAAGGCTTGGCTCTAGAGGGCAAAGTGGTGTCCCTGTCCCTTATCTGAAACTGAGAGACAGACAGAGATAAAGCCGTGTCCACATAAAATTAGTGGACACGTGTAGTGCTTGGGCATGATCAAACAATGGAGAGGATCATCCCAGGAACATAAGAGACCAGCAAAGTAAAGTTTTCCCTGTGTACCGTGACTACAGATTCTCTGCAAATCTGCGTGGACCAAGCTGGAAATCTACACTCCTGTGTGGACACAGGCACAGGGGTACAGTTTCTTACCCATAATAGACAAGCCCACTACCACTGAGCCACATCCCTAAGTCCCTGGAGGTATGCTATTAACAACTTCTTTCTTTTTTTTTAAATTTTATTTATTTTTGTATGTGTATGAGTGAGTGTACTGCCTGCATGTAGATTTGTGCGCCCGTGTCATGCAATGCCGCGGAGGATTCCCCTGGAACTGGAGTTCTCCTGGAATTGGAGAACAACTCCTTCTTTCTAATGTTACCTCGTATCCAAATTTAAAGATATTTGATAAAGAATAATGTCTTCTCTGTTGCCAAATGAGAAAATTAATATGCAGATCTTCCTTGTCTGCTTAAAGCTAGAAAGGAAGTAAGAGTCAAAAGTAGAAGTAGTCCCCAGAAGTTCTTTGTGTCTTACCTCCGCTCCCCATAGTGCTGACAAAGACATGGGTATGCCCAACACCCCAGAGTGCCTCCAGCATTGCCTCAACTTAGGGAAAATCTTTATCAAGGCACAATGTCCACTGGGCTCTTTCTACTTGATCTTATGCCACAGCATAATTTTGGGAATTCGAAGAGTCCATTTGATAATGTTTTTAAATTTTTAAAAAATTTTATGTGTATGAGTGTATTACCTGCATGTGTATTAGTGCATTTGTGTTGTGCAATGCCTGCAGAGATCTGAAGAAGGTGTCAGATCCCCCTGGAACTGGAGTTACTGACAGTTGTAAGCCACCATCGGGGTGTTGGGAACTGAACCCAAGTCCTCTATAAGAACAGTCAGTGCTCTTAATATGCTCTGCTAAGCCATCTCTCCAGCCCCATATCACATATTAATATGCAGATGACATGATGTCCTAAAAAGTAACACACCATAATTACTTAATTTAATTGTTTGATAGCTCTATTTTCATTCTCAAGTCACATTTCCGTTTTGTTAGAGGTACACCAGGGCTGATAGCACTGGGAAAAAAAAAATACAAAAAAAATCAATTATTTCTCCTGCATTGCTGATGCAAAACGCACCAGAGAAAATTAAATCAGTGGACAGTTCACTTTCCATTTAAACCTGGGAAATAGTGACAAATGCCAGTCACCCAACAAAATAGTTTCTCCTTAGTTCAGGATGATGAGGAGCACTTTCTGTGTGAGTACATGGCATCCAACCAGAAACTTGTCTAACAAAGGGATTCAAGTTTCCTGCTTCAAAAAGTGGTAGGCCAAGCCTTGTCAAAGAGTCTGACTTCTAAATAGAAGAAATAGCTGGGGCTGGCACTCTGTGGTAGAGCACTTCCTAGCATGGCCCTAGGTTCTATCCCCAGCCCTAGAAAGCAGGGAAGGACAGGGAGGCAATGGGAGTGAGAAGGGGAAGAAAAGGCCAGAACAGAAAAAGTCAAGGGCTGGAGACGTAGCTCAGTGGTAGAGTTCTTGCTCAACATCTGCAAGGTCCTAATTTTGATCACCAGCACGGAAAGAAAACACAAAGTATTATCAGCTGCCTCTTCAGCCACAGACTAAGAGTGGCGCATGCCTTTAATCCTAGCACTTGGAAGGCAGAGGCAGGCGGATCTTTGTGAGTACAAGGCCAGCCTGCTCTACAGAGCGAGTTCCAGGACAGCTGGGGCTACTGGGAGACCCTGTTTCGAAAAGACCGGGGGGGGGGGGGGGGGGGGGGGGGGGGGCACGAGCTCCTCTTTCAAGTATTCTTCATTTTTCAGCAGGTGAAACCAAAACCCAGACTACGCCCCTCCCTCCTGGAAACCTACCAGGGCAGGGCTTAGGACTGGGTCTGATGTGTCCCTATTTATCACAAAGCAGGAGTAAGTAAATGCTACAGAAATTGCTGATAAAGGGCAGTGAGAGTCAAAGGGCAGTGGCTCAGAAAGTCCTTTGTAGGGGAACAACATGTGCACCTTGGCTAACCAGAAAACGCAGCAGCAGGCCTGAGCCGGAGGCCTTACAATACTAGCCAGCCGAGTGACCCTGATTAGTCTCCGAAGTGTCCCCAGCCCAGCTGCATTGGTGGCAGGGCTGCCTGCAGCAAGCGGGCATCCTCGGGAGGCTCTTCTCAAACCCAACACTTTTCCCCAAGTTGCTTTAATTTAAAAAGTGCCAGTCCTTTGCTTCAACCTTAAGTAAAATGCACGCCACAGGAAGAAATGCTGGCTGGCCTTATCCTCAGCTCTAAGCACACCTTGGCACACTAACACAGGAACTGCTACTCATGCACCGGTACTCCCAAGGATACAGTTCTATACCACAAACAGGAAGCTGCTCTCTTCGGTGCCCTTGTCCCACCCACATAGGCTGCTCTGCCTTCTGTTTTCCTGATTTTATTAATTGGCAGCCATTGTTGGTGCTGGAATGCAAGCTGCAAGTGTAACCTCCGACCCTTCCACAGCATATGACTTCTGCTCCCTTAACATTGTCATGAGAACTGACTGGTTTAAACCTTCATGCTCCTTTAAAGACACCGGAGACATGGCCCAGGTGACTAAAACATTCATGTCCAATAATCCACTGAGGGTCTGAAAGCTGTTACTTTTCTCAAAAGCAGTGTGTGTCATTGGTTGTCACAACTGTGGCCTCGGCAGGTGCACCAAGCTAGACAGACAGTGGGGTTCACACAAGACCTCAGCACCCAAGCAACCCACAGGCGCACCAAGCTTTTGCTGTGCATACTTAGATGCAGAATGAATAATGATCATAAGGGCTTCCTGTCGGTCTTTATTTTTTCTAAGACTATGAAGCTCAGGCTGGCCTAGAAGTCATGATCCTGCCTCAGCCACCTGAGTACTGAGATTACAAGTGTGTGCCACTGTGCCTAACTACTGGAGGTTCTTGGTCACTAAGCACAAAGAGTTAACAAAGCCCCAGGATGTACGGTCTTTACAGAGCTCATGACCAGAGTAATCTACACATTAGCTTTTTCTGCCTCATTGAATCCTCACTGAAAAGGAACGATTGCTTCTACGTCAGAAGAGGAGGTTGCACAGAAGAAAAGGACATGCCGGAAGGCCCACGAATGAAGTCCGGGTATGATAAACATAAAGAATAGTTTTAAAAGAGAGAAAGGATGGGGACCAGGAAGAGTATAGAGCACTTGCCTCGCATGTATTCGCCCTAAATTCAATCCGAAGTGCTGCCAGAGAGAGAGACAGAGATTCAGTGGGCATGGTGCCTATGCCTATAATACCATTGCATAGGAGACTAAGGCAGGAAGATGGTAGTCTGGGCTACGTAGTGAGACCCTGGAGAGAAAGAGGGGGCAGGGAAAAGAGGAGGAAGGAAAGAAATAAGGAAGGAAGGAGCCCCCCCATCAGTGCCTCTAGTACTCCTGTTTCCCGAAAGTCATCATGAAGTTAGCTAATCAGTTTTTTGCCCCTCTGGTTAAATCCAAAGCTATCAATAGCCTATGTTGCACTACAAATTGAACGAGTAGAATCCAGAAACTGGTCTTTAAGGCCTTACCTGAGCTAGGCTACACGGAGCCCAGGACAGCTGGCTTCTCCCTCTGTAAGAATCCTGAATGGTAAATGTAACTAATCACCACCCTTTAAAGAAATCGCGTTGTCCTCAACAAGCTGCAGTTTATCCTTGAGGACATTGAAACATTGAGCAGAATACAGAAACACACAATAGGACCTTTTGTAGACTATCCGCCCCTGTTAGCTGATAGAGATACACCCAGGGGCACGCAGACTTGCAAATGCTGAATATTCTCGTGGTGTGTTTCTGCCACTGCCAGGGCCAGCTGTTCAAGCTTTTTGGTGGATCAGTAGGCACCTCCAAGAGGTGAACCAGCTACATTAATTCTGCCCACAATTTCACCATTGCTTGAATTCTTACTGGATGGTTTTGGCCTCCCAACCTCCGGGGCAGGGTCATCCTCGTGCCTGTCTGACAAGTGGGGAACAGAGGAGCTGTGCACATAGAGGACTCCCCCAGTCTCAAAGCTGGGGGACTGGGATCTTGGGGTTTAGCCTTCCATCCTGTCTTAGCCAGCCATTTACTGCTAATGGCAGAACTGAATTCTATTTCTCACCTGACTTTTTTCTCTATCACCTTCCTTTTTTAAGGTATTTTTATTTTATTCATTTTCGTATGTGCATGAGTGTACTGTCTGCATGTAGGTTTGTGCACCCATGTTGTGCAATGCTGCGGAGGTCAGAAGAGGGTGTCGGATTCCCCTGGAACTGGAGTTAAAGATGGTTCTCAGCCAATATGTGGGTGCTGGGGATCGAACCCGGGTCCTCTGCCAGAGCAGTCGGTGATCTTAACCACTAGGCCATCTCTCTAGCCCCCCCCCATCCCCCTTTTTATAAAGGCAGGGTCTCACTGTGTACTTCTGGCTGGCTTGGAACACATAGAGATCTCTCTACCTCTGCCTCCCAAGGCACGGGCCACAAAGTCCAGGTCTCCTTGTTTCTCTTTTATGTTTGCTCTGAATAATGTTCAACAAATTCCTTCTTTTTTAATTAATTAATTAATTATTATTTATTTTTTATTTTTTTACGTGCATGAATGTATTGTCTGCATGCAGGTCTGTGCACCCATGTCTTGCAATGCCGCAGAGGTCAGAAGAGGGTGTCGGATTCCCCTGGAACTGGAGTTCTCCTGGAATTGGAGTTACAGACCATTCTCAGCCGCCATGTGGGTGCTGGGGATCAAACCCAGGTCCTCTGCAAGAGCGTCGGCGCTCTCAACCAATAGGCCATCTCTCCAGCCCCAACAAATTCCTTCTCATTTTGGGGTTGGGAGTGGTTAGATTTTGGAAAGACTCTCATGTAGCCAAGGCTGGCCTCAAACTCACTAGATAGCAGCCAGGGATGACTTGAAGTCATCCTTTTGCCTCCATCCCTCAAGTGCTAGGATTGGAGGCATGTATGCACCACCACAGATACTTCTATTTGTTTGTCTTTTGCTTTTTCAGTACTGGGGATTAAACCCAGAGCCTAGTGCATAGCACACAAGCATTCTACCAGTGAGCCACCGCTCCCCTCCCCACCCCACCATGCCCACAAAAATATTAAATAAAAAAAAAAATAAAAATAACCTCCCGGCTGGAGAGATGGCCCTCCAGCGTTTTTATTAAGAGCACCGACCACTCTTACAGAGACCCGGGTTCGATCCCGCAGCACCCAATGCGTCCAGAGAACTTCTGAAACTCCCAATTCCAGGAGACACTCCAGACGTTCCGGGGAATCTAAACCCTCTTCTGACCCTCCACCCGCAATCACTGCTGACACAGGTGGGCGACCTACATGACAAAACAGTACACCCCATACACATCGAAATACATAAATTAAAAAAAAAAAAGAAACAATATTTATTTAAAATAACCATCCTCTCAGGACTGTCCTTGCTCTTTTTTTCAGTTTCACATTTAAACAGTTGAATCCAGTAGAGCCCCAGAGAGGCAGGTATGTAGACACCGTTGACATGAGAGTGACATACAGTACCACCTGACCAGTAGAGCAATAAACAATATCCTGAGTGCTTTTTAGTGGGTGCTGCTGTCCCTGGCCACTTGCCCTCTTATGAGACAGTGGACTCTTCCCTGAGAGATGAGAGAGAACACCAGCATGGAGGAGTGTTCTTCTCTGTACCCCATCCCATGAGCACCCCATCTTTAGTCCCCAATGCCCACGTCCTATCGCAGCTCACTCACAGCATGATGGGACTTTTTCCAAGTATAGGACATTTGATGTCTCTAGAAAAAAGCCAACACACACGTGTTCAGGAACCAAGTACACTGGTCCTAAGCGCCCTGGGTCAAACAGCAGTGTCCTGTGCCCTGTCTGAGTCCCCACTGCTTCCAGGGACCCCATTCTATCATTCCATCACCCCTATATACCAACGTTATGCAAGGCACTAACTTCTTCCCATTGAGATTTTAGGTCTTTTTGTTTGCTTTTTACTATTTCTGTTTTATTTTTTATGGGGTCAGGGAAGTGAAAGTTGACTATGACTTAAAACAACTTAAGTTTTAGATTTTAGAACCAAGCACTTCCCCAATAATTGTTGATGCCAGTTTCTAGGAGGGAAAGTAAATAGTTATCTCTCTAAAGTCCATGTATGGATGTCCTTTGACCTGTGATTCTTGGATACCTATCTACCCAAGGCCATGGTACTTTGGGCAAACTAGGAAAAGGAACTCCTTCAAGGAAAGGTTTTATGTCTATTGGCCATAAAATTATCATAATAAGTACTCAAAGTTATAAGATCTGTAAGGTGATGGTGCCACTTTTGCAGTGTTTCCCTTCTGCCTCAGTTACCCTATAAGCATTTAATATCATATATATATAATATATAGTATGAAGAGTGATGCAAGAATATATTAATAAGGATATTCATTGGAGCATTATTTATTGGACTAGGAAAAAGTGTTACAAAAGCCTCTGTCAGCAAGGAACAGGTTAAAATGTATTAGGAGTCTTTATTTATGTATTTTAGACAATAATATGTTCCATGAATCCCAGGCTGGCCTCAGATTCACTATGATACCTTTTTTCTCTTGAAAAGACTTTGAAGAAATCATTAACAAGAATCTTCTAGAAGGAGAGTAATTGGGTGAGGAAGGAAACTTTGTTAAAGGACACCTCAGTACCACTGAGAGGTTTTTTTTTTTTTTTTTTTTTTTTTTTTTTTGTTTTTTTTTTTTGGTCTTTTCGAGGACCGGGTCTCCTTAGGCCCGCTGTCCTGGAACTCACTTGTAGACCAGGCTGGCCCTTGAAACCACAAAGATCCACTGCCTCTGCCTCCCACAGTGCTCAGGGATTAAAGGCGTGCGCCACCACGCCCGGCAACACTTTTTTGTTTTTATTTATTAAAAGCATTTAACATTTTCAATTTTAAAAAGGATTATTAGAATATAAAAATTACAGCTCTTTTTCCCCCCCTCAGTTTTTTAGCATAAAAATTTCTAAAAGGTATGGGTTTTTTTTTATGATAACACTACACTTGTGACTACCACCCACCTTTACCTCTGGTTTGTGGTTCTGGGGATTAAACCCAGGACCTCATGCATGGTAGGCACAGATTCTACCAACTAAATTACAACCCGGTGTTAGGATGTTTTTTAGACATTGGAATATTATGAAGCATTATAAGAAAAAAATCTGTCAGATCTATAGTGCTGTCCGGGAAATAACCACGGATATTGTTTAGCAAAAAAAAAAAAAAAAAAAAGTTAATAAAGAGACTGTACTATAATTCATGTTCTGTAATATCTGTTTGTTTTTTTTTTTTTTGGTATTTTTGAGACAAGGTCTCCCTTTAGTCCCAGCTAGCCTGGAGCTTGCTCTGTAGACCAGGCTGGCCTTGAACTCACAGAGATCCACCTGCCTCTGTGTATCTTTTAAAAGGAAAGATAAGCTGGGACTGTAGACCTCAGGAGCTGAGTGTGCTTGCTTCTCTGCTTCCGGAAGATCAGAGTTCGTCCCCAGCTCCAGACTGGGCAGTCCACAACTGTCTGTAACTCGAGCTCCAGGAGACGTTATACCCTCTCTTGGCTGCCACAGGTCACACACTTGCACACATGTGGCATACAGTCACATAGACACACACACAAATACATAAATAAAAAATAAAAATAAATCTTTTTATTAAAAAAAGAAGAAAAAAGCTGACATGCAGCCCTTTTTCTTGAAAAGACTGAAGAAAAGTAATGAGAATCTTCTAGAAGGAGAGTAATTGGGTAAGGAAGGAAACTTTGTTAAAAAGAACACTCTCATATACTAAGCTTTCTTATTAAAAAACATTTATGGGCTGGAGAGATGGCCTAGCGGTTAAGAGCGCCAACTGCTCTTGCAGAGGACCTGGGTTGGATCCCTAGCACCCACATGGCGGCTGAGAACCATCTTTAATTCCAGTTCCAGGGGAATCCGACACCCTCTTCTGACCTCCGAGGCATTGCACGACACGGGTACACCAACCTACATGCAGACAGTACATTCATACACATAAAAAATAAAAATTTTTAAAAAGCATTTATTTTCAATTTTAAAAATGATAAGGATTGTTAGAATAAAAGAATGACAGATCTTTTTTCCCTTTAGTTATTTAGCATGAAAAATCTAAAAGGTATTTTTTTCCTTGCTTTCTGTATCTTTGAACAGAATATAGTTTCAAAAGAAAATTTCAAGTTTCTTAGGAATGGGCTAAAGCCCAGCAGGAGAAGGAAGACTGCTGGGTCAGGGGTTGCGAAGAGGGAGGCAGCCCTGTCTGGATTTTCATGGGCATTTGAACCTCTCAACTCAGGCTTCTAAAACCTTACACTCAAGTGTTAATCAATCATGCATTTACTCAGAGGAGGACATCATAAAGCACTTTTTTCTCTCTTGAATTCAGGTCTAGGTATGTGGAGCAGAAACATGCAGAGCTGCCCAGCACTGAAGAGCCTGTGACAGAGCCGGTGGCCTGCTTCCTTCTCAGAGCGCTAATTGAGTGTGGGAGACAGCAACCCTCCGTCTTTCTTCCTTCCGTCTCTGTGCAAGAAAAAGGAGCGTTCTAGCTGTTGTTCCTGAAATTCAAGCAGCTGTTAGAAGAAAAGGAAAGCTGAATTCATTATTCCAAATTCTATGCTACGAACTCGCTCTTTCAAATGAATATTTATTAGGGCACATACACATCATTCAAAAAATAAAATAAAAGGGAAGAAAAAGGCTGTCCTTGATGAAGAGAAATTACATTTAATTAAGTAACCTAGCAACCCCAAATCTAACAATAGAATGACATTACAGGGGAAATATTTAACATGACATTTTTTTCAAAAATTTCCTTTCCAGAGCTGAAGAGAAGGCTCTACATGCTCTGGCAGAAGGCCTGGGTTCATGAAGCACCCATGTTAAGAGTCTCACAATTACTTGTAACTCTAGTTCCAGGGCATCCAAAGTCCTCCTCTGGCCTCTGCAGGCGCTTGTACTCACGTGCACATACTCACAAACAGACACACACATATAATTTAAAAATAATAAAACCTTTTAAAAAATTTCTTTCCCAGAATAGATGCCAGAGGAGAGGCTTTTGTTATCAGTCATAACAGAACATCTTTCTGCTTTGAAATTTTGTACTTTGTAACATTTATTTATTCCAATGTCAAGGTATCAGACCTTGAGTACACATTGTAAGCAGTTTTGTTCTAAGCTACACATAGTCCATTCTTGCACAAACTACAAAAGTGGCTCTTTTTGGCCTCATTCCAAGCAAGATCATCTCTCTGCACATTAATACAAGTACTTTTTATATCTGCTGAGTTCTGTTGGCACACTATGTAGCATATTTATTTGCTTATAATTTTTTAATATTTTATTTGTTATTTTTACTTTTTACATGTATAAGTGCATTGTCTGTATGCATGTAAGTGTTCCCATGGCCTGAAATGCCTGTGGCCATCAGAAGAGGGCATTGGATCCCCTGGGATTGGAGTTATAGATGATTGTTAGCTGCCACATGGGTGCTGGGAATCGAACCAGGCTCCTCTGCAAAGCAGCCAGTGCTCTTAACCGCTGAGCCATCTCTCCAGCCCCTTGTTTATCATTTTTGCTTGATTACCTTGACTGTGTCATTATATTGATTCATTCATTAAACATTTATTAGGAATCTTCTAGGTGCCTGGCTCTTGGCCCAGCCCTAGAACATAAAGGGAACATAAAGATAGATATAAGATTAACAACTATATGGTCCCATCCTTGAAAGGCATGGGCTCTATTGTCCAATGTTCACTCTGATGTTTACTCTGTATATACAGGGCCAGGACTAAGGTGAGGCAAGAGACGCTAGGGAGGCATTTGCCCTCAGGGTTGTGCGGGGTGTGCACCTGAGAATGAACTTGAATTCTAGGGCCTCAGTTTCAACCCAGTCCTGGCCCTGAATACAACAGTTTCACTGGCAGCAAGATTATTTAAAGTTGTTTTTTAAAAAACAAAACAGACCCAAAGAAGTTGGGTGATGTGCAAGAATTTTCTAGAAATTAAATAGCCGCAGTATGTTCTAAACATAGGACACTGGCTCTCAGCTCCTTTAGTAATGGACTATTCATTAATGTTCTCCAGAGACACAGGACCAAGAGGCATGTATAGGAACAGTCCTGCCTCACTGTTATTTAAAGGGCTCCAGGACCCATGCAGGTACTGAACTCCATGGATGCCCAAGTCCCTTCTTTACATACAGCCTACACAGATCCCCCCATACACATAACTAAAATGATCTCTATATGACTTTTAATATTCAGTAGACTACAACTGCTGTATAAATAGCTGTCATATTGCATTAGGGAATAATGTTCAATAGGGGCACATTTTTTCCAATAATTTTGATCCACAGTTGATTGAATACATACATGCAGAACCCTATATATAAGTGGAGAGAGAGAGAGAGAGAGAGAGAGAGAGAGAGAGAGAGAGAGAGAGAGAGAGAGAATTTTAAGAAACTGGCCCATACAGTTGGGACTTGACAGTCCCAAAAGCTTCAACAGACTGGAGGCTCGGGGCAGAGCTACAGTCTGAGATCTGGCAGAATTTCTTCTTACTGGGAAGAAATCAGTCTTCTATTCAGCTACATAACTGACAGCATGAGACCCATCTGCACTATTAAGGAGAGTTTTCCTCTGGACTCAAAGTACACCATTTTGTGCTCAGTACAAAGTACAGAAACAGGGAGAAAAATGGCCAAACGGGCCAAATAGCTCGGCAGGTAAAGATGCCTGGTGCCAACCAAGCCTGGTGACCTGAGTTCAAGCCCCAGAATTCGCATGGGAGAAGCAGAGAACCAACTGCCTCAGGACGTCTTCTGACCTCTGCACATGTGCGCCAACACCTACCCCCCACATAATAACATTAAATAAATAAATGTTTAAAAAATATTTGACCAGTGCCGGGCGTGGTGGCACACACCTTTAATCCTAGCACTTGGGAGGCAGAGGCAGGCAGATCTTTGTGAGTTCAAGGCCAGCCTGGTCTACAGAGCGAGTTCCAGGACAGCTGGGGCTACAGGGAGACCCTGTCTCAAAAAGACCAAAAAAATATATATATTTTTTTGTTTTTTTTTCTTTTGACCAGGGGCTGGAGAGATGGCTAGCGGTTTAAGAGAGCTGACTGCTCTTGCAGAGGACCCGGGTTTGATCCCCAGCACCCACATGGCAGCTGAGAACCATCTTTAACTCCAGTCCCGGGGAATCCGACGCCCTCTTCTGACCTCTGCAGCATTGCACGACATGGGTACACAAACCTACATGCAGATAGTACATTCATATACATACAAAAATAAATTAAAAATTAAAAAAAATATTTGACCAAACCACTAGGCATCCTAGCCCAGCTCAAGGGACACATAAAACTAGCTATCACAATAAACAAGATATAATATATATGATGTAATTTAAGGATATTCGATATTCGTTTTTAATTGCTCATATTTGCTTTTTTTTTTTTTGGTGTTTTCAGGGTTTCCCTATAACCCCAGCTGTCCAGGAACTCACTCTGTAGACCAGGCTGGCCTTGAACTCACAAAGATCTGCCTGCCTCTGCCTCCCAAGTGCTAGGATTAAAGGCATGCACCACCATGCCCGGCTGCTCATATTTGCTTTTTTAAGAGAAATTCTATTGATTGGAGAATTTTCCTCCCCAACTCCACCTTCACCATACCACCCCCAACATCCCCTCCCCAATTCCATGTCCTTTATTAGCAAATGAAAACAACGTCCGTCTTACATAACACCTCTGAGATGGGTGCTGAAGAAATATCTCAGAGTGTCAGATCTATAATTATTACATACAGCTGTGCCAAAGTAAGGGCCGCCTCCCTTTCCTTTGTACATGGTTTTAGGTCAGAATACACAGATTTCTTGGAATGGGATTTTCACACTTTCTGTTTCTCTTACACATGGCTTAAGAATGTCAAAGAGGGATTTCTTTTTTTCTCAGTGGTCAGAAACGCTTGGTTTTCCTCATCAAAGTTAGTTGTTCACAGCCCTTGCCTACAGGTTACACTCTGGTTGGTCATTTCTGGGCCTCACTCAGCACAATGATCCCACTGTGGACCAAGGCATTCATCCAACAGAATGACTCCCCACATGGTTTTACTGTGGGTAAAAGAAGAAACTAGGGGGGCTGAAGAGATGGCTCAGTGGTTAAGAGCACCGACTGCTCTCGCAGAGGACCCGGGTTCGATTCCCAGCACCCATATGGCAGCTAAAAACTATCTTTAACGCCAGTTCCAGGGGAATCCAACACCCTCTTCTGACCTCTGTGGCATTGCACGACACAGGTGCACCAACCTACATGTAGACAGTATACTCATATACATAAAAAATAATAAATTTAAAAAATTTTTTAAAAAGAAGCTAGGTGCTCAGCAGGCAGCAATTAGCTCACCAATCCAAGATTCTCTGAATGGCAGTTGGGACGACAGCTTTAGAGCAGTGTCCTCTAGCTTATTTTATGAAGTCTGTAGACTTCTCAGATTCCTAATGTTGAGGACTGCAGCCAGGTCTTGACAGCCACTGAGTGATGATGAAGGTCGTCCAACAATGGGTGCCACAAGGGCATGTGGGCAGGCAAGCTGGCTCAACTGCCACAATCAAAATGGGCTTAGGTAGCCGGGCAAGGCACCAAAGCCATATGAATGTTCCAGCATAGGTCCTAGAGAAGTGCACTGAATGTACCTAGATTGTGGCCATGGGCCAAGTGAACGGGTAGATAAAGAGGGACAGAATGTTCAGTAGCAAGCCTCTGGACCGCTTGTATAAAGATTAATATCCTTTAAAGTCAGCAAGATTTGTTTAAATTAGGTAACTGGTAGCTGTGTGTTTTAAAGCAAATATAAATGAAGAACAGTTTTCTATTCAACCCATTTTCAAATTTTCATTTTGAGGCTTTTGAAAAGTAGACAGCCTCTTTGAGACTCAGAGTCCAATGCCTACAGATCTGTATGTACAAAGCAGAATCTCAGCAGGTACTTTGGGACCACACTGTTCATTTGAATAGGTCTTAGAAGGAGGAAGAATGTTCAGTTCCAAGTCCTTTTCTTTGTTGTGAATATCAGAAATATTTGAAATTTTTCCAGAGTCTTACTGCTTCCTCCTAAGCATACATTTCTTGGAAATACCATCACATCTTTAGTTTGCGGCTTAGTAAATCCTGAGGAGATACTATTTTCTCAGTGTGTGTTTTGGATATAATGTAGTTTATACACATAAGGCTGCAAATAGATGAAAGGAGACTCATCCTCAATAAATGCACAGGCAGGGCCAGCAAGTTGACTCAATGCATAAAGGTAATTGCTACCAAATCTGATGATCTGAGTTCCATTTCTGAACCCATAGTAGGAGAGAAACAGCACCCACTGTTTGCTGATCTCCACATCCTCATCACGGCATGTATGCATTACACACACTATAAAAAGAAACGTGTGGCTGGAGAAATAGCTCAGTGGTTAAGAGCAGGGGCTGTTCTTTCAGAAGACCTGGGTTCAGTTCCCAGCACCCACATGGCGGCTAACAATCCTCTGTAACTCCAGTTCCAGGTGAATCTGACACCCTCTTCTGACCTCTGTGGGCTTTGCCTGACACAGGTGCATATGCAGACAATATACTCATACACATAAAAAATTAATTTAAAATAATAAAAAAAAAATTTTAAAAAGGTGCAGTGTCCCTGATTCCATTTTCTGTGTTTTTCACACTGTCCCACAACACAACTTCCAACTGACCTCCAAATTCCATGTTGAGTTCATTCTCTTGTTCCTGTCATGAAAGATCACTGCTGTGCCATAGTCACCGAAGCCTTATGCAACCCACAGTTCTAGAAAATGGAAGACCAACTCGAAGATCCTTTTTGGTGGCCTGAACTAAGTACCTTCCATCTCTTTAGTCACACTCATCTTTATCTGAATGATTACCTTTTCTACATAGTGAAACTAAATTATTTTATTCATTTTTATTTTATATGTATGAGTTTTACACCTGTACGTAAGTGCACCTATGTCATGGAGTGCCAGTGGAAGACAAAAGAAGTCATCAGATCCCCTGAAACTAGAGTTACAGATGGTTGTTAACAACCACGTCGGTGCTGGGATTCGAACCTTGGCCGTAACCTCTAGCCATACAGAGTGAAACTTAATCTATACCCATAATCTGGAATTTTCAGGTAAGGGTTAACTTTACTGTTAACCTTGAACTTTAATTTTTACAACTGAAAAACAGTAGCAACTGATATATAAGCCAAGGTGATGAGAGGAAAGTTTAAATGACTTACAAGATAAAAAAAAATAACACTCTAAAGTATTTTTAGGGATATTCATTTTTAAAAAAACATGATGCACTAATATTGTTTCAGGAGCTTTGCTCAAAGATGGGACACCAAGGCCTTTCTTACAGGAAGCTGTTTTATTTATGCTAGAGTCATGTCCGAAGACTGAGTCCTGAGTGTAGTAAGGTTTTGGCCTTTTCTCCCCTTTGTCTCTCTTACATGTAACATCCATTCTGATTGGGTTCATTAAGGCTGCAGGGCTGTGACATCAAGACTGCATAAATCTAATAAGTCTGAATTATGCACAGTAAAGATAACGACACAATTACTTTTCTGTTGCTGTGATAGAACAGCATGAAAACTTACAGAATTTGGCTTGCCGTTCCACAGTGATAGTTCATAATGGCAGGGAAAACATAGTGCCAGGAAGTGTCCAAGCAGAAGCTGAGCACTCATATCTTCAGGTAGAACAGAGAACAGAGAGTGAGGCTGGCAGTGGGGTAAAGCTATGAATTTTTGTTTTGTCTTGCTTTGTTTTTGAAACAGGTTATCCTTGTAGCCCAGTTGTCCTGGCATTTGCTATGTAGACCAGGCTGTCCTTGATCTCATAGAGATCTTCCTGAATCTGCCTCCTGAGTGCTGGAAATAAAAGAGTGGACTACCATAGCTGGCTAAGCTATGAACTCTTAGAGCTTGCCTCCAGTGACACACTTTCTCCTGCAAGGCCACACTTTCTAAAGGTTCCATGACCTTTCCCAGACAGCACCACCAAGTGTTCAAATACTTGAATCCTATGGGGCACATTTCTCATTTAAAACATAACATAGGTACATTGACACTGATTAGACCACACTGTCTATTCTTTGTTCTCTTTTTTCCTGGCCGCCAAGGAACACCAATCACATTCACTGCTTTGATGCTCAGACCTTCCTTAGGGACAAAGAACACCATCTTAGTTCAGGGGTTGTTGATGAGAAAACAAACTATAACTCTACAAGTTACAATGGACATGTTAAGAAACATACAACGTCAAGGCAGACACTAGTTTTATAACAAGAGAACTGAAGAGAAAGAGAAGCACACAGTTTTTAAAATGTTTTTGACTGAAGAGAGTTCAGTCTTTTGTAATTTTACAAGTTGGCTAAGCAAAAATACAGCTATTGAGAGCAGGCTGAAACCTGGGGCATAAACTTTAATCTTAGAAAATGCTGACTGGGAAATATAGTCTTATCAGGTGGTGTTTTTACTTTTTTTTTAAATGAAACTTTCTTTGTCTCATTTAACCCTTATTAGTACCAGATTATACAACATCAAGCTGTAATCATGATTCCCAAGACTATAACAAATGGACCCCCTTTTTAATTTCCAAACCACTGTTTCATAAAATTAGAAAAGACATTGCTTATTCCTGAATTTTCAGCTAACTAACTGGAAACAGTAGTTAGTCCCTGAAGAGCCTTTGTAATTGTTCCATCATTGGAAATAAAAGTGCAATCTAGGGCTGGAGAGATGGCCTAGTGGTTAAGAGCGCCGAATGCTCTTGCAGAGGACCCGGGTTCGATCCCCAGCACCCACATGGTGGCTGAGAGCCGTCTTTAACTCCAGTTCCAGGGGAATCTGACTCCCTCTTCTGACCTCCATGGCGTTGCACAACACGGGTGCACAAACCTGCATGCAGAGAGTACATTCTTACACATAAAGAATAAATAAAATTAAAAAAAAATTTTTTTTTAAAGTGCAATCTTTTCCACCAAGCACGATACAGATACATCTGTTTTCTGTTAGCATTATTGTGATCCTGTTCACCCAAGTCATCCAGCAGGCTAGATACTCCTTTAAAGGTATCCCTGATATAATTGATAAATCTTTGTTGATTAATTTATATTCTTGTTTATTGTTGTCTATCAGAATATTATTTGAAACCTGCAGCTATTTGGTTTCTAGCCTAAAATCAGTTTGGAGCTCCTCTGGGGACTCCATGGAGTTAACATGGACACTAAAGGTCAAGTGATGACCTCTTAGTCCTGGAATTAGCTTTATTAAGAAGAGGAGGCTTGAAGGCCAGAGAAAAAGGTATAGCCAATCACACCAACATGCAGGTCCCATACCAGTTGGGTGGTAGGCTTGAGTAAAGGTTCACCTGTCCACAACATCGACATATGTCAGCTCAGGAGACAATAAGTGCGGAGTAATTGCTATTTGCCCCTTCATTTATTGAGACATTCAGGATGCGGGTTCAGGCTTCCAGATCCCTCTTTGTATAAGAGAACCCATCCATAGCATGTGAGATGTAAGGAACAATTTGCTCTCTATGCTGATAATGAACACATTCCAATGGACCAGCCTGCATAGCCAGGAACAGGACCAACAGATTCTGGCAAGTCTTATTTCTCCATGTGTCCTTATCCTGATACAAGGACAGTGTGCAGTTTCCTCTGGTGCTCTCTGGGTCCCATCCAAAGAGGAAGGCACTACCTGAGGCTGGGATGTCCTGCCATATAAGCATAACAATCACTCTTACTAGTGCATGTAGTATAAATTTAACACGGTTTATCTAAGTATTTAATTTTTTATATCCAGTTTCTATTTCTAAGGTCTGAATTTAATTCTTGATCTTAAATATTTACGTATATTTGTTTCTAATGTAAAACTTGAAAGGCATTAAATTTCATAATAGGGGTGATGAGGTTTCAGTTACATTAATCACTGAACTAATAGGGAAAGAATATGGAGTAACTTCTATATTTTTCATCCTATTTGAAACCTCTGTACTTCCTCTGTAACAGTGATCTACCCTGCATACATTAGACTTCAGAGATGGAGCCAACCAGGGTCCCCATGAGGAAATGGGAGTTTTAAGGCTGGGCTTTTTTTTACAGTTTGCTTTTTTGGATTCTGGACTACAGATATTCTTTTAGATTGAAGTGCTGTTGTTGCTGCCGTTATGTAACGTAAGCAAATTATAAACACTTAGCAAAAGTAAAAACAAAGTGAATCTTACCAACATTATGTCCTTTACGTAATAAGGTATCATTAGGTATTTTTTTAGAATTAATTTTAAAGGCTCCCTAGATCACACAAAAGGGGAAAATCTCAGGATGTATGTATGTACATATGGATATAGATACAGATATAAAATTTGTTCATTCAAGAACATTCTCAAGCCGGGCGTGGTAGCGCATGCCTTTAATCCTAGCACTTGGGAGGCAGAGGCAGGAGGATCTTTGTGAGTTCAAGGCCAGCCTGATCTACAGAGCGAATTCCAGGACAGGTGGGGCTACAAGGAGAACCTATCTTGAAAACACCAAAAAAAAAAAAAAAAGAAAGAAAGAAAGAAAGAAAGAAAGAAAGAAAGAAAGAAAAAGAAAATTCTCTCTGCTTCTCTAAGCTTCCACAGGGTAAGACCAGACATGTATCAAATTGAACAGAAAGATGTTTTATTTATATTAATCACCAGGTTACCCCTATCTTGCCCATAATATGCAGACTAAAAAACAGTCTTAAACTAGTCATTGGTGGGGTAGGGGTAAGTGGTCCTGTTGTCAGTGGCCTTCATTATTTGAGTATACCATACCCAACCTCTGTCAGCCATCTGAACCGTGGTTGTGGTGATTAGCAGGACTGGAAAGGGCAAATCCAAGGTCAGTTCCAATTTGTTTTCTTTTCAGCTTTTTATCAGCTTTTGGGCTGGAAAGGATGGGTTGGAAATTCAAATGGAGGAATCTAAGTGAGATATTGTAACCTAAGAGAAAGTAAAGTGGAGGGGAACTCCATTAAGATATACAGCCCCATCTCCCTTCTTAAGATTTATTTTAATCTTAAGCAAAACTACAGGTAGACATTTAGTCCAGAACAGTCTTGTTTTAAATAATACAAGTTTAGTTAAATGTTTCTTAAGAGTTTGATTCATTCCTTCTGTTTTCCAGTGGGCAGGACCATAAGCATGATAGTCCCAGTTAATGTACTTTTATTATTTATTTATTTATTTATTTATTTTTTTATTTATTTATTTATCGTCTTTTTTGAGACAGGGTCTCTCTATAGCCCCAGCTGGCCTGGAATTCACTCTGTAGACCAGGCTGACTTTGAATTCACAAAGATCTGCCTGCCTCTGCCTCCTGAGTGCTAAGATTAAAGGCATGCACCATCACACCTGGCTTAAAGACGGCTCTTAGCCGCCATGTGGGTGCTGGGATTCAAACACGGGTCCTCTGTAAGAGCAGTTGGCACTCTTAACCACTGAGCCATCTCTCCAGCCCCTTTTTATGTAGATCTTATAAGGCAAAATCGTGCATGCTTCCACTTAATTGTAATCACATTACCAGCAGTAGGAGCTGAGAGGGGAAGGCCTCTATCTACTTGGAGAGGCAGTCCAGAACTAGCAGTAAATTTTTAAGGTTTGTTTTATTTTCCATGTTAGATAATTTTGTAAAGTCCACTTAGATACTCTGAAAGGGTCTCAAATCAAGGCCTCCTATCTGAGATTTGCTTTCTCATTAACCCTTTCCCCCCTTTGACAAATTACATATCCCTTATACACCTGTTTAATAATGGTGTAGACCCCTGCACAATGATGATTTTGTATTGTTTCACACAGCCTGGGGTCCTGCAGTAACACCCATTCATGTAGGATGTACACTGGTTAGAGTCTAATTCCTGGGGACCCCATGACCTCTCTAATCAAGATGACAGGTGACTTTTCAGAGGGATCTCATTGTTCCCTGGGTTATGGCTGACATTGCAGACAAGGGCCAAAATATCGGGTGTCCTCTTTGACTCTCTTATCCTTTTTGATAAAGGTGTTTAAGCTTTGTTGAAAACCCAGGACAGCTTTACCAGTTTTGTAATTTTTAAATTCTACATAACATTTAGATAAAGCTTAGACAAAACAACCCAAGTGGTTTTAAATAAATCTTGGTTTTGTTATGACTGTTTCCCAAGTGGTTAAGACCTTTAAAAAAGTTAGCAAAAGCACAAGTAATTTTCTTAATTAGATACATAATTTTCATTCTTTAAAGACAGTTCTCAAGTTATCATAAGTAAATCAGTATAACCTTAGGAATTTAATCATCATACATTTATCAGTATCAAGGCTCACCATTCACAGATCTGTACAATTGAACTCTGTGACTTAGCTTTAAGGTTTCATACTTTTGAACTCACATTTTATTTTTATTTTGAAGACAAAATCTTATTTTATCATGTAAAATCTATGGCCTTACATTTACACCCTTTTTATCAATTTTCTCTCATACTTATTTAACTGTTTCTCTCTTTTTGTCTCTGGAAACAAGAGTTGAATCCAAGTAACATACATGGCACATTATATCAAATTAAGATTCCCTGTTCACATACTTGAGTTGCCAAACAAGTCTCAAACAAATTTTTTCTCTGCCTGGATTTGTACATTTCCTCCTTTTTGTGATCTCATATAACCTGAGAGTTAGGAAAAAAGGTTTACATTTTAGTTATGGCCTTGGCACATTATTAAAATGACCTTCAAGGAAAAACCTCTTTGAGGAAAAAAAAAGGTAAATAAAAAAATAGAGCCAAAAACCTTCAAATTTACACTCATTACAATTTTAGATGGCAAAAGACACATTAATGATATTATAATAAATATCTTGTAATCCTCATCAAAAATTATGAGGGGTAATCACTTCTTGTTTTCTTTATACATAGACTTTTGGGGCTTTTTTCCCTAACTCTTCTAAGTTTCTTCTTCCTTTCAGCCCTCATTCTTCTGTAACTTTTCTGTTACGTTCAGTCAACTGTTAGTTTTGCTTCCCTTGTCAAGGGCTCTTTTACATTTAGTCCTGAGTACTTTCTCATCTATTCTTTTTTTTTTTTAATTTTTTTTTATTAATTTTATTTATTTCTGTATGTGTATGAATGTACTGTCTGCATGCAAGTCTGTGCACCCGTGTCGTGCAACGCCGCGGAGGTCAGAAGAGGGTCTCGGATTCCCTCGGAACTGGAGTTCTCCTGGAATTGGAGGTTCAGACGGTTCTCAGCCGCCACGTGGGTGCTGGGGATCGAACCCGGGTCCTCTGTAAGAGCGGTCGGCGCTCTTAACCGCTAGGCCATCTCTCCAGCCCTCATCTATTCTTTTAATCTTTTCAGGAACGCTGTTTCTTGGAGAATTGCTTTTTTTTTTTCTCTCTCTCTCCAGTGGTGGCAGCCAGGCCCAAGGTCAATACAGCAGTTTTAGCGATTTTGGTCACCAAAAGGTTAACTGGCTTAAAGAACTTTTGCTCATCCAGCTGACGTTAATCTTGAATTCAAACTGTCTTCTAAACTACCCAAAATGTTGTATAAATGTGTCAAGGAGTCAAAAACTAAGAGACTTAGCCACCTGCTGAGAGCATTTGGCAGGCCGCCCCCTCCACGCTCCCCCAGCCCCACCTGAGACCTGCTCTGCCCCCTCCACTGCTGCTGGGACTGGCCTTTGTTGTCAGCTATTGCTGTGGTCCCAGGTTGCTTGCGTAGCACTGGCTGACGAAGGCTTCTTGTGGTGGTGCTAGACGCAGCATCCATTCATTCCAGGCATAGAGACAGGAAAGACACTGAATAAATCCCCAAGAGTTAGAAGGAGAAGTGTACTAGGAGACCATCCTTGTTAGAGAAAAGAAGAAAAGAAAATTAGCAGCCTTGGAGTTCAGCCATGCTAATTTTGGCTGTCCCTCACGCTTTGCCTTCCTGGTTCCTTTCAGGTTTGGCTTTGAGATAGAAAAGCAATGTAGTCTAGGACAGTGCTAGTGCCCACCATTAAGCCCAGGAACCTCCAATTCCTCTGTCTGTTCTTTTCCCTTCCCCTAAACAATCCAAAGACTCCAAGTATTTTTCTTTTATTGTTATTTTATTTATTTATTTATTTATTTATTTATTTATTTGGTCTTTTTGAGACAGGGTCTCCCTGTAGCCCCAGCTGTCCTGGAACTCTCTCTGTAGACCAGGCTGGCCTTGAACTCACAAAGATCTGCCTGCCTCTGCCTCCCAAGTGCTAGGATTAAAGGCGTGTGCCACCATGCCCAGCTGTATTTTTCTTTTTCAGTCAGGAGTTGTCTTCCAGCATCTCACCTCTCCCTTTCTCTATACTGTTCATTCACATTTACTATAGAGTCCTCCATGTGCCGATCAGCATCTTAAGTTGGTGTTTCCCCTCCTGTGAGGCTAATTGGCCAACTGTGGGAGGTGATCCAGCTCCCCTTTTCTCTTTAGGGACAGACGTCCAGAATGAAGGAACACAGGTTCACACAGGTCTGATGGGTGACACCTAGGCCTCACCAGGTTCTTTCATGCTTCTGGGTCCTCACCCTGACTCACTTAGAGGGCTACTTCCCTGTGGATCAATTGGTCCACTGGTTCCACATGACGTTGCTACTGTTAGCATTCTGGGAGTCATACCCCAGCAACAAAGGAGGTGAAAATGCCATCTCTGAATCCCGGATATGATCTCCAAACTGTTGCAGAAGCTTTTCTCAGAAAGACAGGACACTGAGGCTTTTCTTCCAGAAAGCAGAGCAGTTTTATTTGTGCCAGCATTGACTCTGTAGATTTGTATCTAAAATTACTGGACCCTGAGCATAGTAAGCTTTGTCTTTTATATCATTCTATGCCCTTTGTGTCCCTTACATAAAAGCCTGCATTCTGACTACTCACTCTAAGGCTTCAAGGCTGTGACATTAAGACTATGGGAATGTAAAAAGTCTTTACACACTTACATGGACACTAATTAGACCATCCTGTCTTTTCTTTGTTCTTCTTTTCCTTGGCCCCAAAGGAACTCCTAACCTAATAGCACTTGAGAGTAGGGGGATTTCCATGAGTTTCAGGCCAGCTGGGCTACATAGTAAGTTTTAGGCCAGCCTGGGTTACAGTGTAAGTCTGCGTCTCAGGCAATAATAATGATAGCCAAGTTAGTAATCCATTATACTTTTTAACTAAAATTGAGATACTATAAATATTTCAAAGTATCCAAAAACTCTTCCTTTATATATTAAGTATTATTTTTACTAACTCAAGTCACCTTCAGTTTCATGCAAAAAGCTTCATTCATTTAAAGATCATAAAAATAATTCTTTAGGTTTAATTCCTGCCTCTGAGATTTACTTTGTGACCTTTGATCATTTCTGAGGTTCAGTTACATTATCTATAAGATAGGGAAAGTCATTCACGGGTTTGGGAAGATTAGGTGCAAAGACACCTGGTGTAGAGAGAGCCCAGATGGCTGTGAGTGTTCAATAAACATCAGCATCTTTCTCCTAATTTTCTATTTCAATGATTCTCCAAGGATGGGTGTGTGTTAGGGGGTTAATTTTCTGGTAATATACAGTCATCATCTGTGTCCACATATTCAATCTTAGGTTAAAAATATTTGAAGAAAAATTACATCTCTATTGAACATGTTCTGACTTTCTTTTTATCATTATTCTCTAACAACACAGTTTAACAACAATTTATACTCCATTTAAATTATTTAATATCTCAGGTCATCTACAGAGAACTTGAAGGTCACAGTAGAGGGCAAAAATGCCTTTTATACCATAGACTTGAGTGTCCAAGAATTTCAGTGTTCACAGGGTCCTGGAATTAGTCCTTAACAGATACTGAGTACCAAAAGCATTTTTATCTTTAAGTATAAACTTATTCTTTTATAAAATCAAAATCCTCAAATTGGCATTTTTATTAAAATAAATCTAGTTAATATCCATCCATTCTAGTAAGCTCTTTTGCTAGAACTGAGAATATCTGGTCACTGGTGCATTTCCTTTGGCCTAATCAATTAGGAATGCTTTTTTAACTGCAAGTTTCAAGGGATCCTTCTCAGAGAATCTGAAACAGAGGAGAATTTTGGTTTTGATTTTTGTTGCATAACAGGAACCCAGAGGCAAGACTCAGCCCTGGTGCAGGCAGATGCTCAGAAGCCACCAGCGGCTTCATTCTTTTTCATCATCCTTATACAAGGGCTTACTCATACATGTCTAAGACAGTTGTTATTCCACCTGGTGTAGTCCTATATCCAAGACTGTCTGAACAAGGGAAAGAAACAGCAGCATCTTTTTCCCTTCATTGAGACATACTCAGCACACTTCCTCCTATACATGTTGGCAAGAATTAGCCCTATAGATGCTTCTTTTCTTTTTATTTTTAAATTTTTATTTATTTATTTTTATGTGTATGAATGTACTGTCTGCATGTAGGTCTGTGCACCCGTGTCGTGCAATGCCGCGGAAGTCAGAAGAGGGCATCGGATTCCCCTGGAACTGGGGTTAAAGACAGTTCTCACCCAGTGGGTGCTGGGGATCAAACCCTGGTCCTCTGCACGAGCAGTCGGAGTTCTTAACCGCCTGGCCATCTCTCCAGCCCCAGATGCTTCTTTTCAATTGCAAAACAGGCAAGGAAATCAGAAATCTGGCAAAAGGAGGATGGATTGCCATCATTTGCCTAAAGTAACATAAGTCACCGACTAGACCAAGGAAATCACCACTTGGAAGAAAATGCAGTTGCACACACACAGCAATTGGGAGGCAGAGACAGAGGCAGGCAGATCTCTGTAAGAGAAGATCAACCTGGTGTATACAGTAAGTTCCAGGCCAGCTAGCGCTACACAGTGAGACCCTGTCTCCAACAACAACAAAGGCAAGCACTTTTAGCAAGAAAGAAAAAAAGGGCAGCCATGGCATGGTGACAGTCTGGTGTATGGACCTTCTGCTCAGGGTGCTGGCGTGGCAGCACAGACCTCGCTTGCCTGTCAGCACTGTTCCAGCACTCACAGATTCTGAGCCCTAGGATGTAAAGTCAACAGAAGAGCAAGTGTACCATGCACATATCTTATGTAAGTCTAAGTGTAGCTTATACTGTGCTCTTATCTGGGCCTGAGTCAAGTTAAGGTCTATTAGAATCTTAAACTGTATTTCACAATCTGCTTGCTCTCTTTCTCTTTTACAGCTGTTTTTCCTGGGTTAAGTCAACTAATTCATGCTTTTCCATGTCAATACTTCTGTAGTCATTTGAACCAGCATCACTGAGTCATTCTACAAACATTTACAAAGCACATGCTTTGGGCATAGCACTGGGAATATAAAGATAAAGAAAAAAAAAAAACAGTTATTTGCCTATGGATGTCATAATCTGGGTGGTAGATAGATTTGCAAACCATTCATGTGTAAAGCTGGGGGGGTCATATGTGCTATATTGAACAAAATAAAGGTGTGGGAAGACAGATGGGGAGGGGTCAGTCTGTGGTGGAGCAGAGTCAAAATTCTAAGAGTATGACTCATAAATATCAAAGTGTGTGCCTTCAAACTACCATTTTCTGAAGTGTGCCACTGCTGTGGGCTCTACAAGAAGGGGCTGGCTTTGCTTATGCAGCAAATGAAATGTTAGAAGTGTAAGGACTTTTCGAAGGGGTCATTATGTTGTATTTTCCTATGATTCACAATTGCATAGATTTTAAACTCCGTTTTGTTTTGAGAGAGGATATTACTATGAAACATAGGCTGGCCTTAAACTTGCTTTTGAAGTTGGTTGGCTTCAAAATCACAATCCTTCTGCCTCAAACTCTGAAGTGCTGGAATTATAGGCATGCCTAGCTCTGTGTTCTAGGCTCATAAAGATTTGTGTGTGTGTGTGTGTGGGGGGTACTTCTTTGTGTTTTCATTGTTTGTGTTTCTGCCTGGGGTGCTGGAGACTGAACCCAGGGCCTCTAGATGCCAGGTGAGTGCAGTACCACTGGGTAAGCACCTGATATCAGGGAGAAAAGATAAAATTCATTTCCTTCCCTAATAATCTCAAGGTTGTGGGAAGAAAGCCAAGAGAAAAAAACACCCGCTTCCTGGTTCCTCTGCAGGTTCTATGGGAGAGAAGTCACGTGGTTTTCTGTTTCTTTATCACTTGGCTCCAGGGACAGGCACAACTGACACAGCACTTCGAAGTGAGTTGGCATCTACTTGTGATCACCAGGAGCTGGACTCTCTCAAGTTTTGACTATATGAAGATGAGATAAAAAATTCAGCACTTGGGCTGGAGAGATGGCTTAGGCATTAAAGAGCACTGGCTGCTCTTACAGGTTTGATTCCCAGCACCGACGTGGCAGTTAACAACCATCTGTAACTCCAGTTCCAGGGGGTTCTCACCTTCTTCTGACCTCATCGGGCACCACACAACACAGGTGCACTTACACACATGTAGGCAATACACTCATACACATAAATAATTTTTTTAAAGTCAGCACTTAAAGGCTAGAGTGATGGGCCAGGAGTTAAGAGTTTGGACTGCTCTTGTAAAGGACCAGAGTTCTGCTCTCGGCACCGATGTTAGGCAGCTCACAACCACCTGTGACTCCAGCTTCACAGGACATGATGTCTCCTGGCTCCTCTGAGCACCCACATTCACCTGCATATATCCCTAACACAGAGAAACAGACAAACAGACACACACACACACTCACACACACACACACACAAGAAGGTACTGACATTCAGTATTTAATGTATCAATTAGTTTCTTCCAAACAGCAGATATGGCTCATAAACAGGTTAAATCAAATCAGTGGGTATTAACTGGCTTTGTGTAGATTAGATGTATGTATGGGTATATATGTGTGTGTGTGTGTGTGTGCACACATGTATACACGTGTGTGTCTCATGTCTGTGTATATGTGTCTCTGTGTATGAGTCTGTGTCTATGTGTGTGACTGTGTCTGTGTCTATGTGTCTTTGTGTTTGTGTGCATGTCTGTGTCTGTGTGTGCGTGTGTGTTTGTCTGTGTTTGTGTGTGCGTGTGTGTCTGTGTGCCTGTGTCTGTGTGTGTGTGTCTGTTTGTGTGTGCGTGTCTGTGTGCCTGTGTCTCTGTGTGTGTACGGTCATTGTATAAAATGAGTTTCCCAATGACTTTCTCATATGTGCTCACATCCTATTACTGCTCTTGTCTTTTCTTCCTTCTCCTACTTTCATGTCACACATACACATAAATCTGTATCACACTTATGAGAGAAAATGTATTTGAAAATATGGTATTTGTCTTTCTAAGTGTGGCTTATTTAATTTAACATGATGGTCTCCAGTTCCATTCAGTTTCCTGAGAATGACATAATTTCATTCTTCATTGTGACTGAAGAGGCTAGAGAGAATGGCTCAGTGGTTAAGATTACTTTCTGTTCTTACCTAGGCACGATGGCACACTCCTTTAATCCCAGCACTGAGGAGGCAGAGGCAGATGGATCTCTGTTAGTTCAAGGCCAGCTGGGACTACAGGGAGACCCTGTCTCAAAAAGACCAAAAGAAAAAAAAGTATCACTTGCTGCTCTTGAAAAGGACCTGAATTCAGTTCCCAGCACTTAAGTCAGGCAGCTCACAACCACCTGTAACTCCAGTTTCAGGAAATTCAACACCCTCTTCTAGGCATCCAACATGCATGTGTGCGGCACACAGAAACACAAATTAAATAATATAAATCAACTCCATTATTCACATATGCCACATTTCTTTATCCACTCTTCTGTTGATGGACATCTAGGCTGAGTCTGTAACTTGGCTACTGTGAACAGTAGCACAAGAAACACGAATGCATAAGTATCTCCGTGTTAAACTGACTTAGAGCCCTCTGGATAGATACCAGGAATGGTGTACTGGATCACATTGCTCCATTTTTAGTGTTTTGAGGAACCTTCATATTTATTTCAATAGTAACCAGGCTACTTTATATTCCTCATGATGTTTTTATAAGCATTCCTTATCCCCCTTATTCTTACCAGCATTTGTTGTTGCTTGTTTTCTTGATGAATAGAAATAGAAGATATCTGCTGTACACAGAGGTGTACACCTGAAGTCCCAGCTACTCAGGGTGCTGATATAGAAGGATCACATGTGCCCAGGAGTTCAAAGCCAGCCTCAGCAATGAGGTATAATCCTGCCTCTTAAGAAACCAAAGAACATGACAGAATATATTTTACCTAGTAAGGCAAAAATTGTTTCATAAAATGTTTGTTGCAGTTTCATGTATGAATGTGTTTTGAGCCAAAATAAAATGTATTTCTTTTTTTTTTTAATAATAATTTTTTAATTTAATTTTATTTATTTTTGTATGTGTATGAGTGTACTGTCTGCATGTAGGTTTGTGCACCTGTGTCGTGCAATGCCGCAGAGGTCAGAAGAGGGCGTCAGATTCCCCTGGAACTGGAGTTCTCCTGGAGTTGGAGTTTCAGACGGTTCTCAGCCGCCATGTGGGTGCTGGGGATCGAACCCGGGTCCTCTGTAAGAGCGGTCAGCGCTCTCAACCGCTAGGCCATCTCTCCAGCCCCCATAAAATGTATTTCTTACAGCCAAGCAGTTTATTGAAAGATCACATGGTACTCCAGAAATGTGCATAGTTTTTGAGTTAATTAAATCTATAAAAATTAAGCCACCGGGCTGGAGAGATGGCCTAGCAGTTAAGAGTGCCGACTGCTCTTGCAGAGGACCCGGGTTCAATTCCCAGCACCCACATGGAGGCTGAGAACCATCTTTAACTCCAGTTCCAGGGGAATCCGACACCCTCTTCTAACCTCCGAGGCATTGCATGACACGGGTGCACAAACCTACATGCAGACAGTACATTCATACACATAAAAATAAATAAAAAAATTAAGCCACCAAACCAGACATTAATTCCCATGAAGGTGTGTGATGGCCACTTGGCAAATATTTGTTGGGTTCAGCTGATTTGTGTGTGTGTGTGTGTGTGTGTGTGTGTGTGTTTGCATATTTACTCAACAAACACTAAAATTGTATCTATAACACTGGCCAGTTGCAATTTCTCATTTAAATTTACTGAAAATATAGGCCATCCGCAGGCTGTCAAAGGTTAATCAGGGTCAGTAAATGTATGTTTACAGGGATAAGTCATCCTATTTACCAGGACTCCTTCATAATCTTTAATCCATCTTAAATCCCACCTGCTGTACAAAATAAATCCTAAGGTCTCCAAACAAGTGCCTTAAAGAAAAACAAACCATCCAGTAAGCAGGAGGCTCAGTGGGTCATCAGCAAGCACAGTCTTCGGAAGCTCATCAGCTCCAGGAACACTAGTCCCCATCCTGATCTAATCATCAGACCAGCAGGCACTATGTCAATGTCCCTCATAGATGGTGTTGCTGGTCCTGATCCCCAGATTGTTTTTTCAGGACTTGTGTTCAGAGCACTTATTTGGGGTAATGCCCTCCCAAAGTCTGCAGCAAGGCTCCTAGAGGCTGGCCTCCCTGATGGACACTCTCACACCCAGAGAACACATGCAGGGTCCCCTCCATGCAGGGTCATCACAGTTTTTTGTTTTGCTTGTTTTCCATTATTTTTTTTTTTAAGATGGGGTCTTACTCTGTAGCCAAAGCTGACCTGGAGCTTACTTTGTAGCCCAGCCTGGCTTGGAACTTGTGGCAACCCTCCTGTCTTAGCATCCCAAATACTGAGGTTATACAGGTATGGACCACCACATCCGGCCTCAGCACAGCTCTTAGTGCTCAAGATGTGCCCTGAAGATCTGTGCTGTGCCCAAGAAGCATGCTAGGCCGGCCCACAGCTCCTGTGCTGTCTGCTCTTCCATCTTCCCTGTAGCGTTCTCTGCCTGCCCAAGGTAGGCCAAGCTGGGACAGGAACATCGGCGGAAAAATGCCGGGGTGACTAAGCCTCGTCTTCGACCTACTGGCTGCCTCCTACCATCATGCTTTGTAGGTACGTTGTAGGCTTCTGATGACCCTTGCCTGTCCCAGCCTTTCTCTTCCATAGGAGAGAGTTCAACCTCCCCAACAGCAAGGAGCTGGGACTCTGGAGTGTTTGACCACAACCTCCTCTACTCCACACCAGTGTTTTCAAAGCAAGAACTTATCATGTTCCTGCCCACTGCTGAAGGTCGGGCAAGTTGAACTATTTAAACTCTGAAGCTTTAGAGCCCCACTGTGGAACTCCAGAATGGACTAAGCATGCTCTAGCCACCTCTACTGCATCTCCAGCAAACAGGCACAGAGTGAATACTTGAACAGGAAGCAGTCCGTATTCTCTGATTCTTCCTCTGCCCTAGACTCTATCTTCCCTCCACTGAAGCTTAGAACATTTGCAGGGCTTTCTCAGCCTTTCTCCAATCAAATCCTTAGCCATGGGCTTGTGCTGCTTCCTTCCCATGCACAGAACTGCCCAGAACCTGGCTTTTCCAAGGATACTGGCTAAGGAAAAAGCTCTTTCTGCCTATATGTGAGTGGCTCATTCCCAGCCAGAAACACCAAAACTCCTTTAGCAGTAACAAGACCCCTTTCAGAAAATGAAAGTTCTGATCATTTATTGTGAAATGGAAGATTGGTTATCTTCCAGAATTCTCTCCTAATGAAAAACTCCAGCACTCAGCGGTGGGTATTTAGGCTGTAATATGATTTTGAGAATTGCAGAAAATGATTAGAAACGTGCTCGAGAATCCAGATCTGGAGCCAAATCTCAGCTTTGCCACTTAATTCTCAGAGCTTTAGTTTACTCTTCTAATAAAAGAGGGCGACAGCAGAGCCAACTCCCCGAGCTATGAAGGTTGAGTGAGAACTATGCTAAGCACCAATGCTAAGCACTACATTAAGCTCTGGCACATAGGACAAACTCAGTGAACATTTATAACTGTTATTATTACCAATTCTGAGAATTAATAAAGAGTACGGGGAGTTAATTAAGATGAAGCCAAATAGCACAGCATCCATAGAGCTAGGTCCTTACTTCAAAGGAAAGTATTCTACCAGTATTCTATTTGTTTCCTTGACAATTCTATTCATTCTCCTTGAGTCATTTGAACAAATTATATAAATTCTCTGAGACTCAGTTTGCTATGTACAAAATAACAATGACAGTCCTTGACTGGCAAGGTTGTCCTTGAGGTCAAAAAGCCTCAGTTCCCACCCCTCTCCAGTGTGTACAAATAATTCTGACTTACATTATGACAGCCCTTATCACTCTGAACCATAGTGTCTGCCAACTACAGTGAACATCTCTTAACTGAAATGAGTATGCTTGTTGTTTTAAAATCTCTGGCATCTTGTGCCACCCTTGGATATACCAAGTGCTCAGTTCTGTGTTTTTAACAGTGAAGAAGGCAACTCTGTGAGTGAAGCAACAAAAGCCCAGAAATTTGTCCAAGATTATATAGCTAGAGCCTAACCAAGAAAAACTGCATGGATTTGAGGCAGATAAGCATAAAGAACAGTTCAGAAGCCTAGGACTTTACTTGGTTTGGGTTACACACACCCACTTCCGCTTTCAATAATGCACTTGGCAACTTCATTGTGTTATATGCACACAGCCCCATTGAACAAGGCACCTAGCAACCTCAACCATACCCACCCCTCACCTCCACCGGCATCAGGCTCATCTCCAAACAATGCTGTAAGTTTTCCACTCCTAACAACCATAACATTTAGACAATTTCTAGTCCCTACATATCTGGATAGAAAGAGTAAGAAGGATGATCAAGACTAAACTGGTTTTGGGTACACACACAGTGTATCCTGAAGTGAATTTTAAGAAGAAAACCATTTACCATGCTACACCTATGTGTAATTGGGTATGCAAATGATTAAAATCAGATGTATTATGAGAAGGTACAATAGGAAAAATGAACATTTGACCTAATCTATCAACCAAAATAGGAAACCACTCAAACTCTGCCCCTCAGTAACTAGCCCTTCCTTTCTTTACATCGCATAAAATGAGACCCCAGGCTGGAACTTGGTCTTTAGCACTTCTCACTATGTGGCCTGCTGCTTGCTTATAGCATACTGCTTTCTTCTCTGTACCATTTGCTTTGCTTTTGAATAAAGTTCCCTCACAAAATGCTCAGTTGTACTTCTTTTTAAGTTTCAAGGTAAGAATTTTATATCAGGAATTTTTATAGCTATATAGTTAAAATTAGAATGCATGTTTTTCCCTCAGCAGACATGATATGACTGTGTTGCTTCTTCTCTGGTTCATCCCTCAGCACACCCCTTGGTTATGACTGTGCTTCTTCTCTGGTCATCAGTGCAGCATGCCTTACATGTTGTGGTGGTTTGAATGAGTGTCCCTCATAGGCTCTAGGTATTCAGACATTTGTCTCCAGTTGGTGGCGCTGTTTTTGGAGGTCTTGGGGTGTGTGGCCGTGCTGGAGGAAGTGTGTCACTGGAGGCAGACTTAGTGAGTTTAACAAGCCTCGTGGTCTATAGTTGCTCTCTCTCTGCTTCCTGTGCTCTTTGCAAGATGTGACCCTCAGCTTGCTGCTCCAGCCGCCATGCCTCTCCAGCCATCATGCCTCCTGCCATAATGGACTCTAATTCCCTGGAACCATCAATCGTAAGCTCAAATAAACTCTTCCTTTTATAAGTTCCTCGGTCGTGGTGTTTTATCACAGCAACAGAAAAGTGACTAATACAGTAATTTGGTACCAGGAGTGGGGCGTAGGCTGTGAAGAACCTGACCATGTGGATGTTTGGAGAAATGTGGAAGACTTTGGAACTTTGGGCTAGAAAGGCTGTTGACTACTGTAAGCAGAGCTTAAAGGGCCATTATCCTAGTGGAGGCCTGGGAGAAAGCATTGCTGCAAAAGATGTGGTTCCAGAGGAGGATAAAGACTTAAGCAGAAACTGGGATATTTTGATAAAGAGTCTGGCAGCAGTTTGCCTGCAGCCCAAATGCTTGCCTGATGCTAGGTTGAAAAGTGGTGGACTGATGTCTTTGGCGGAGGATATTTCAAGACAGCCTAGTGTGGAAATGGTGGTGTGGCTGTTAATGGTGAATATTGTGCAGATGTACAGTGAAAAAGAGCAAAAGGGGCAGAAGGAAATGCAGAATGTACAGTTTGGATCTGAAAACAGCACTAGGAAGATTAAAGGTGTGGCCAAGGCATGTGAAGGAGAGGCTCCCTTTCATAAGGAGACTAAAGTGATTAAGGAGAGGCCTGGAGATTTACAAGAAAACAAAACAATCAGTACCTTCAGGGCAAGACGACACCCAGCTAATCTTCCAACAAGTCCTGGGCAGAGAAAAATTGCGAATGTGGTTAAAGTAGGAGAGATTCCATCCCAAACTTGTAGCCAGATTCGGCAATTTCATTCACGTGGTGCTGGCTTTAGAGGCATGAAGTTTGCAAGAGTGAAGGGGTCATCAGTTCTTCCTCCACGGTTTCAGAGAGCTGCCAAGGTCAGGCAGAGTGCAGCAGGGGTGTCCCTGCATAATGTAGGCCCTGATAGGCCACTGAACCAATAAAGCAAATGTTGGTCTCCTTGAAGTAAGCAAGACTCCTCCACCAACATCAGCTACACCTCACCTGCTTGGAGATACTGTGCAGCAGTGGCAGCCATATGTCTGTATATCCCAAATTTATTTGATTATTAGCTCTCTCCTTGGAGGAATAACTCGTGGATGTTGCCACAAGCTTATACCCTCTAGTGATTAGGAGAGTTACATGCCACAGTAAGGCCTTGTCATCTTTCTCAGGAAAAAAAAAAGTAATCCAGGGATTAACACACCATCCAAACATCTGTGTCTATATCAAAGTAACCTACCATAGTAACTAGCAATGTTTAAACACATATATATCTAATCGCTTGTGCTTCATTAGTAGGATTAAAAACTTATCCCTGGGCAATTGGTCAGCCCATGAAAGGAAACAGCCAGAACTGATCAGAGTCCAAAATGACATTTCCAGACAAAGTAGACTGTTGTGCTTCTTGTCCACCTGTGCCCTGTCTCTAAGCCTAAGGAACAATCTGCAGAAGAGGGAGAGTGGTAGATTGTAGGGGCTGCGATTGGGGTGAACGGTAAAACTATGACAACAGATCTGAGATCTCCTGAGCCCAGCGGAAGGTGCCAGGGCGCGGGCTGAAGAGCGGGCCCCCCCCCTGCCAACTGAGATTATGAAGAAGCATCTGAAGGAGGCAAGCAAAGCAAGCCTTCAACACAGTGAAGAGGCATTTAGTACTCACATTGGAATACAGGCAAGGAGAAGCCCATATGCCAGGATCACGAAGAAGACACTACACTGGAAAGGGGCAGGATAATCCCACGCCAAGCTTTACCAACCCTATGGAAGACTCCTGCAGTGGGATCCCTCTGGGGATGCCCCTGGACACAGACATCAGAAACACAATTGGGAACATACTTAAAGAACTACAAGATCATAAAGGACAAATTAAAGAACTAAGAAAAGAGAATGAGGAACTCAAGAAGGACCGAGAGAGAGAGAGAATGACAAGCTCCGGAAGGAAGTAGAAACACTGAAAAGATCCCATGCTGAAAAAGAAAAAGAAACCAACCAGCGAACAAAAGAGCTACAAAAAGAGATCGAGAAGCTCCAAAAAGAAATAGAAACACTAAAGAAATCAGAAGAGGAAATGAAAAAGGAAATCAAACACTCATCCATTCAAGAGGAAAGGAATGAAAAAAGCCTCAGAAGCAGAATGGAGGAAGCAGAACAAAGAATATCAGACCTGGAGGACAACACAGAACAACTAAAAACCTCAAGGAAAGATTATGAAAAAGATGCTCATTCAGTACACCTTCAGATTAAAGAAAGCAAAGTTATTTTTAGATGGGGTTTCCTACAAAAATAGTAGGGTAAGATAGATACTAAAGTTATCAGGTATTGAGATCACTCTACAGTTTGGTGTGGTTCAGTAAATGCTGGTAAAAAGGAAAGTTAGTCCCTTTCAAGGAGGCTAATATGGTTTTGGTGTAACCTTGTTTTCTAGATCTTTTAAGGGCCTAAAAAGTTAGGAAAAGGATATTCTTCATTATGATAAACAAAGACATATATATACATACACACAAACATATATACACACACACATATATATATGTATATATATATCATAATATATATATATATATATATATATATATATATTATATGCTTATAGTTTGGAAAAGAAGAATTCACATTGTTCTTTCCAAACTTAAGCATATATATATAATATCTATATATAATATATATATGTATATATATATACATATATATATGTGTGTGTGTATATATGTTTGTTTATGTATTATATATATGGTCTTTGTTTATCATAATGAAGAATATCCTTTTCCTAACTTTTTAGGCCCTTAAAAGATCTAGAAAACAAGGTTACACCAAAACCATATTAGCCTCCTTGAAAGGGACTAACTTTCCTTTTTACCAGCATTTACTGAACCACACCAAACTGTAGAGTGATCTCAATACCTGATAACTTTAGTATCTATCTTACCCTACTATTTTTGTAGGAAACCCCATCTAAAAATAACTTTGCTTTCTTTAATCTGAAGGTGTACTGAATGAGCATCTTTTCAAGCTACAAACTGCAAGCTAGAAGTTTGAAGTTGTTTCCAAGTGCTGTGCTTGGGGTCATGTGTGTTCTATCCCACGTGTATTAGTCACTTTTCTGTTGCTGTGATAAAACACCACGACCAAGGAACTTATAAAAGGAAGAGTTTATTTGAGCTTACGATTGATGGTTCCAGGGAATTAGAGTCCATTATGGTGGGAGACATGGCGGCTGGAGCAGCAAGCCGAGGGTCACATCTTGCAAAGAGCACAGGAAGCAGAGAGGAGCAACTGTAGACCACGAGGCTTGTTAAGCTCACTAAGCCCACCCCCAGTGACACACTTCCTCCAGCATGGCCACACACCCCAAGACCTCCAAAAACAGCGCCACCAACTGGAGACAAACGTCTGAATACCTAAGCCTATGGGGGACACTCATTCAAACCACCACATTCCACTCCCTGGCCCCCATAGGCTTTTGACCATATAAAATGCAAAATGATTTAGTCCAACCTTAAAAGTCCCCATAGTCTTTACCAGTTTCAATGCCATTCAAAGTCTATGGTACCAAGTCTCTTCTGAGACTCAGCCAATCTCTTAACTGTAAGCTCCTGTAAAATCAAAAGACCAAATTACATATCCCAAGATTATAGGCAAAAGGCTTTATAATTTGGGGGGGGGGCGGGTTTGAATCCCTAGCAACATCTCCTAGGCAGAATAATTCATTGCTGATGTCAGAGCTTTCCTGTAGTAATATATTTTGCTTATTACACAACTTATAAACACTTTACTATTGAATTTGGCTCTAGATAGAGAATTATCCTTTCACAGTTCCTATGCCTATCAGTCAATTAAAAGGGTAGTTATGCCTGTTTTATAGGAAATTACCACTGTAACAATTGGCTCTATTTACTTAGGGAGTGGTTTTACCATCATGTTTTTCTTTTTCCTATAAAGGGAGAGGTAGGAAGGTTTCTCAGTATCTGGAAGGTAAACTTCATTAGGGCCCACCCCAATATTATTCAGAGAGTGTTCAGTGTCTGTGACTGCAGTCTGAGGTTCCTCTTCTTTAATGTTCAGATGGGTCAACCTTTCTGCTGGCATTTCCCAGTCCATCCTGCTAGCCATAAGTTGTATGTTTTCAGGCATTTAGATTGGTGATTTTTACCTGTGGGAACATAAATTCTCCTCCCATTGTTAGTCTCAAGATCAGAAAAATTGAAAATTTATCCATAGGATTGGAACACAGAGTTTTCCATTGTATCCCAGAAGGATACTACCCCACCTCCCACCTCCCTCTTTTTTTTTTTTTTTAGGTTTTTATGTTTTGACCTATAGATGCCTAAGTTGTATTACACATACCCATAAACAGGACCAAGGCATAAGTTCTCAAACAGTTTTCATTGACTGTATGCTACTTATTTGGGAAGGAAATTTAAGCTTAGTTCCTTTTAATGTCCTACAAGTAAAGAAAGTGTTATAATGTGAATTGTATAATTCAGAAAAATATAGAGGCCATTGTGTACCTTAACCCAATACAAATTATAAATAAAACAATTAACATTTATATTCCCAATTAGTTCAGTTGTATTACCATTACCAAAACCTACACCTAAATTTAACTATCTAAACAATTCACTAAGCCTTAAAATATCCTATACTTTGTGGATAAAAGCTTGGGCAGAGTTGAGTACCTGCTAAATAAATTTTACCCAATAAACACTTTGCTCTTTAACACTATATGACTGGACTATGACTTCTACTTATTTGGGAAGTAAAATTTAAGCTTAATTTCCTTTAAATTGTTCCTACAAGTAAAAGAAAGTGTTGCACTGTGATGTTGTATAATTCCAGAAAAATATAGAGACCACCCAATACAAACTATAAATAAAACAACTAGCATTTTATATTCCCAGTTAGTTCAAATGTCAGTATCTAGCTCCTTTTTTTTTTTTTTTAGCACAAACATCCTTCATATAAAACCAATTTGCAAGCAGTTTGTGCCCAGCCCACACAGCCCAAGGCTCCCACCATCCAGCTGGGGGGGCTTGAATGTTCAACAAGTTGATCAAAAAGTGTCCAGACTATATTGTCTAGTTTTTTTTTTAATTAATTAATTTATTTTTAACAAATCTAGGACCCGTGTTCCCGCCCATCCCCGACCCGCCAGAGCTCATGCATTCTGCCAAAACATGCTTTTCATCTCTTAGTCTTTCTAATATTGTCCATGGGGAAGTTGACTGTTTGAGCAGAAGTTCATGTTTAGTCCAGTTCTTTGATGCAGTCTTTTTCTTTGTTGTGTTGTTGTTTCCAAAATGCATTACACCCAACTGCTTGTACAAAAGCTCAGGGGCGCCTACACAGAAATAACTTACAACTGGTAATTGGCACTAGCAATCCACAGATGAGGGATACCATTCGTCGTTTGTTTTTCTGCCGTGTTACTTCACTCAGATGATGTCTTAGCTCCAGCCATTTTCCTGCAAGCTCATGATGTCATCTTTCTTTACTGCTGCATAGAACTCCATTGTGTAGTTATGTACCACATTTTCTCTATCCACTCGTCAGTTGAGGGGCATTTAGTTGGTTCCAGCTCCTTGCTATTGTGAAGAGAAGCTGCAATAAACATGGCTGTGCATGATCTCTTGTGGTGGCGTAAGTCTTGAGGGTACATGCCCAGGAGTGGTATGGCTGAGTGTGGGTGGCAAGTTCATTTCCAGTCTTCCAAGGGTTCTCCACACTGCTTTCCATATGGGCTGTACAAGTTTACATTCCCACCAGCAGTGGATGAGTGTTCCCCTTTCCCCAAACCCTCCAGCACTTTGGTCATCATTTGTTTTCTTGATCCTAGCCAGTCTTATTGGATAAGATGATATCTTAAAGTGGTTTTCATTTGCATTTCCTTAATGATTAGTGAGTTGAGCAGTTCTTGAGGTGTTTCTCAGAAATCTCTATTCCTCGACTTGTGAAGTCTCTGTTCAGTTCTTTGCTCCATCTATTGAGTGGGCATTTGTTTTCTTTTTTCTTTGTTTTTGAGTAGTTTATATATTCTGGAAATCAATGTTTGTCAGATGTATCTGCACTGAAGGTTTCCTCCCACTCTGTGGGATTTCTCTTCACTCCTTGATTGTTTCTTTTGATGTACCAGAAGCTTTTGAGTTTGATGAGGTCCCATTTGTCAATTGTCGACCTTAATTCTTGTGCAGCTGCTGTCTGGTTTGGAAGTTTTTCCTACGCCTATGTCTTGTAGTCTGCTGCCAACTTTTTCTTCTATCACCTTCAGAGTTTTGGGGTTTCCACGTTGAGGTCTTTAATCCATCTGGAGTTGACTTTTGTACGGTGAAGGTAGGGTTTAATTTCATTCTTTCTACAAGTGGTGTCCAGTTTTGCCCACACCACTTGCTGAAGATGCTTGTCTTTTCCACATGTGGTTTCTTGGCCCCCTTGTCATATAGAGATGGCTGAAATTGTATGGTTCAGATTTGGATCTTCGGTTTTGTTCCATTGGTCAACAGGTCTGTTTTTGTGGCCAGTACCAGGCTGTTTTTTTATGACTATAGCCCTGTAAATAGTTTTAAAAATCTGGTATAGAGATCCCTCCTGTGTAGCTCTTTTCACTTAGGGTTGATTTGGGCTATCTCGGGTCTTTGTTTTTCCAAATGAATTTTAAGAACTTTGTTTCCAAGCCTTGAAGAACTCTTGGGGATTTTGATTGGATTGCGTTAAAATCTATACAAGAGTTTTGGTAAAATGGCATTTTTTACAATGTTAATTTTCCCAATCCATGAGCATGGGAGGGTTTTTCCATCTTCTGAGTCTTCTTCAATTTCTTTCTTTAGGGTTTAAAATTTTTGTTGTAGAGGTCTTTGGTGTCTTTGTGTTAGGTTTGTTCCTAGGTATTCTTATTGTTTTTTGAGGCTATTGTGAGTGGGAAGGTCTCTTGAATCTTTCTCCAGTTGTCTGTTGTTGGTGTAAAGAAAGGCCATTGATTTTTTAAGGTAATTTTGTATCCTGCCACTTTGCTGAGCTGTAATCGTTTCTAGGAGTTTTCTGGTGGAGTTTTTTGCATCCCTTAAGTAAACAATCATATCATCAGCAAATAGGGATAGTTTGATTTCCTCTTTTCCAATTAGTACTCCTTTAATATCCTTTTCTTGCCTTATTGCTCTAGCAAGTGTTTCAAGCACTATATTGAAGAGAGTGGTGATAGGGGTTCAGCCTTGCCAGAGTTTCCTACCTTTAAAGGGAATGTTTCTGTCATTTCCCCATTTAGGATGATATTGGCTGTGGGTTTCCTGTATATGGCTTTGATTACATTGAGGAATGATCCCTCCAATCCAATTCTTCTAGGACTTTAAGAATGGGGTGCTGATTTTGTCAAAGGCTTTTTCAGCATCAATTGAGAGATGGTGTGGTTTTTTTGTCTTTGATTCCGTTTATGTGTTTGATGATTGTTCTATTGATTTTCGTATGTTGAACCATCCCTGCATCTCTGGTATGAATCCAACTTGATCATGATGGAATGATCTTCTTGATGTGGGTCTGTATGCGATTTGCCAGTATTCTGTTTAGAATTTTGGCATCTGTGTTCATGAGGGAGATGGGTTCTATAATTCTCCTTTTTAGTTGGATCTTTGCCTGGTTTTGGTAATAGATGAGGTTGGCTTCATAGAGGAATTTGGGAGAATTCCCTCTGATTGTATACTTCTAACATTTCAGAAATAATGGTTGTAGTCTTTTTGAATGTTTTATAGATTCTGCTGTGAAACCGTCTGGGCCTGGGCTTATTTTAGTTGGGAGGGCTTCTTATACATCCTCTATTTCTTCATATGTTATGGCGTGCTGTTTAAGCTGCTGGTCTCTTCTGGCCAAGCTTTGGTGATTCCCAGGATTTCAGATATCTCCAATCTTTCTTCTAGGTTTTCAAACTTGGTAGAATATAGGTTCTTGTAATATTCCCATAATAAATTTTCTTGATCTTTTCCTTGTCCATTATGTGATATTTCCCTTTTCATCACAGATGTATTGTTTGGAGTTGGTTCCTTCTTTTTTTGTTAACTGGGCTAGAGGTCTGTCTATCTCGTTATTTCTTTCAAAGAACCAACTTTTGCTTTCATTGATTTTTGTATTGTTTTCTTTGTTTTCTATTCATTGTTTCTGCTCTGATTTTTGTTATTCTTCCTGTCTGTTGCATTTAGGGTTCATCTGTTGTTGCCTCAAGTGGCTTTTAGCTGTAGTGTTAGATCATTCACTTGTCTCTTTTGTTTTTCTAATGTAGGCACCCAGGGCTATAAAACTTCCCTCTTGGACTGCTTTTTAAGTATCCCATAGGTTTTGTTGTGTTGTAGATTGTCATTGTCATTCAGTTCCAGGAATGTTTTTATTTCTTTCTTTATCTCTTCCTTGACCCATTCATTATTCAAGAGTGTGTTGTTTAGTCTCCATGTGTTCTTGTAGGCAGGAGGGCTTGTCCTGGTGTTGATGTTGAGCTTTATTGCACTGTGGTCTGACAGTATGCATGAATTATTTCAATTTTTGTATTTGTGATAGTTTTCTGTCTGTGTCCCAGATGTGGTTGTGATTTTGGAGATGTTCCGTGGGTGCTGAGTAGAAGTGTATTCTCTTATATTAGGATGGATGTTCGGTAGAGGTCTATGAGGTCCATTGGTGTATCATATTCGTTCAGTTCAGATGTCTCTCTGTTTGTTTTTTTGTCCTGTTGACCTATCCAAAGGACTCAGTGGGGTATTGAAATCTCCCACTATGAGTGTACTGGGGTTAGTCTGTGACTTGTGGTCCTGGAGAATTGTCTTTATAAAGTTTGGTGCCAAGAATTTGGGGCATATATTCATAATTGTGAAATCTTCTTGGTGATTTTCCTTGAGGGAATGTAATGGCCTTCTTGTCTCTTCTGATTTCTTTTATTTGAAGTCTATTTTATCCGATATTAAAATAGCAACACCTGCTTTTTCTTTTGGTCCATCTTGTGCTTGGAATATTTTTTTCCATCCTTCACTTTAAGGTCGTGCCTGTCCTTGAAGGTAAGATGTTTCTTGTAGACAGCATATTATGGATTTGTTTCCTAATCATCTCCAGTCTATGTTTTGATTGGGGATTTAGTCCATTATATTTAAGGTTATGACTGATAGGTTTGTGTTGCTTCTTTTGCCTTATTATCCCTCTGCGTTTTGATTTTAGGTTTCTACTTTCTGCAGTTATGCTTTATTGATTTCTCCTTTAGGTGCCTGGGATTGGTTGCTCCTTTCTTCTGTTCTTTTGAATTGCCTCAAGTATTCTCTGAAGGGTTGGTTTTCCGGACATGTATTCTTTCAAGTTGTGTATGTCATGGAAGATTTTCCTCCCTCTTTCAATTATTGACATTTTGCTGGGTATATAGTAACCTGGGTTGGATCTATTGTCCTTTAACACTGGGAATGCTTTGCTCAGGTTCTTCTTGCTTTCATTGTTTGCATTGAGAAGTCAGTTGCTAATTCTGATGGGTTTCCCCTTATATGTCACTTGTTGTTTTTCTCTTGTCGGTTAAGGATTTTGCTCTTTGTTTTGGGTGTCTAGCATTTTAACTATGATGTGGTCTGGACAATTTCTTTTCTGTCTTGTCTGTTTGGGTTCTATGTGCTTCTTGTATTGGTATTGGTTTGTCCTTTTTTAGTTTGGGGAAGTTTTCATCTATTATTCTATTGAAGATCTGATCAATACCATCTCTTGGGATTCTTCTCCTTCCTGCTATTCCTATGAGTGGAGTTTGATCTTTCATAGTGTCGCACAGTTTCCTGTTGTTCCATTTTTGTGTATTTTTAAATTTTTCAAAATCCTTCCTTGAGGTTTTTAGTTGTCTGTGTTATCTTCCAGTCTGATATTCTTTGTTCTGTCTCCTCCATTTCTGCTGCTGAGGCTTTTTTCATTCCTTTCCTCTTGAATGGATGAGTGTTTGATTTCCTTTTTCATTTCCTCTCTGATTTCTTTAGTGTTTCTATTTCTTTTTGGAGCTTCTCGATCTCTTTTTGTAGCTCTTTTGTTTGCTGGTTGGTTTCTTTTTCTTTTTCAGCATGGGATCTTTTCAGTGTTTTTTTCACTTCCTTCCGGAGCTTGTCATTCTCTCTCTCTCTCGGTCCTTCTTGAGTTCCTCATCTCTTTTCTTAGTTATTTAATTTGTTCCTTTATGATCTTGTAGTTCTTTAAGTATGTTCCCAATTGTGGTTTTATGATGTCTGTGTCCAGGGGCATCCCCAGAGGGATCCCACTGCAGGAGTCTTCCATAGGGTTGGTAAAGCTTGGCGTGGGATTATCCTGCCCCTTTCCAGTGTAGTGTCTTCTTCGTGATCCTGCATATGGCTTCTCCTTGCCTGTATTCCAATGTGAGTACTAAATGCCTCTTCACTGTTGAAGCTTGCTTTGCTTGCCTCCTTCAGATTCTTCTAATCCAGTTGGCAGGGGGGGCCGCTCTTCAGCCCGCGCCCTGGCCACTTCCGCTGGGCTCAGGAGATCCAGATTCTGTTGTCATAGTTTTACCGTTCACCCCAATCCAGCCCCTACAATCTACCCCTCCCCTCTTCTGCAGATTGTTCCTTCGGCTTAGGACAGGGCACAGGTGGACACAGAAGCACAACAGTCTACTTTGTCTGGAAATGTCATTTTGGACTCTTATCAGTTCTGGCTGTTTTCCTTTCATGGGCTGGACCAATTGCCACAGGGATAAGTTTTTTAATCCTACTTAATGAAGCACACGCGATTGATTATGTATTTTAAACATTGCTATGTTACTATGTGTTTACTTTGATATGACACAGTGTTTGGTGGTGTTTAACCCTGGATTACTTTTTTTTTTTCCTGAAGTGACAAGGCCTTACTGTGGCATGTAACTCTCCTAATCACTAGAGGGTATAAGCTTGTGGCAACATCCACGAGTTATTCCTCCAGGAGAAAGCTATAATCAAATAAATTTGGGATATACAGACATATTGCTGCCACTGCTGCACAGTATCTCCAAGCAGAGTGAGGTGTAGCTGATGTTGGGGAGGAGGTCTTGCTTGACTCAAGGAGAACCACCATTTCTTTATTGGTTCATGGCCTTCAGGGCCTACATTATGCAGGACACCCCTGCTGCTCACTCTGCTTTACCTTGGCAGCTCTCTGAAAACTGTGGAGGAAAACTGATGACCCCTTCACTCTTGCAAACTTCATGCCTCTAAAGCCAGCACCACGTGAATGAAATTGCCGAATCTGGCTACAAGTTTGGGATGGAATCTCTCCTACTTTTACCACATTTGCAATTTTTTTCTCGCCCAGGACTTGTTGGAAGGATTAGCTGGTGTTGTCTTGCCCTGAAGGTACTGATTGTTTTGTTTTCTTTGTAAATCTCATGCTTCTTAATCATTTAGTCTCCTTATGAAAGGGAGCCTCTCCTTCACATCTGCCTTGGCCACACCTTTAATCTTCCTAGTGCTGTTTTCAGATCCAAACTGTACATTCTGCATTTCTTTCTGCCCTTTTGCTCTTTTTCACTGTACATCTGCACAATATTCACCATTAACAGCCACACCACCATTTCCACATCAGGCTTTCTTGATATCCTCCGCAAAGACATCAGTCCACCACTTTTCAACCTGCATCAGGCAACATTTGGGCTGGCAGGCAAACTGCTGCCCGACTCTTTAATCAAATATCCCAGTTGCTTAAGTCTTTATCCTCCTCTGGAACCACTCTTTTGTCAGCAGCATGGCTTTCTCCCCGCCTCCACTNGTAGCCCAATTAACAGAGTCAAATACCTACTGGTGAAATGAAAATAATTTATAGACATACCTAGGCTTTCACACTTTCATTAAGTATTGTACAGGCCCAAATACTTACAGTCAAAGCCAAAGTTAGTAGCCGTGTCGTAATTTGTGCCCCTTTTGGCTTGACATGCCAGTTCACTGCTAAATTTCTGGCTCTTCAAGTCCAAGAACAGAAGCAAAGATGTATGTAAACTAGACTCATTCTAGGAAAATACACAGATGCTGTAAAGTACACAGTTCTGCCAGACTGTAGACCACTCCTGCCTCCCAACGGAGAAATAAGCAGTTCATCAGAGGCAGCTAAAAAAAACAATCTAGGCCAATTTCAGGTGGATGCTTTTGCTTCTTTATGATGTAATCATCTATTAATAAGAAAATAAGATACTGCCATATTAGATCTCTCCAGGAAAAAAAGGAACCAATATAATATATATACAAAGGCTTATGACTGCATATATATAAATATATCTTATTGTGTCCTACTTTATATATATATGTGTATTGATAAATATCAATTACATTTACTTATGAATTTATATATTGTATATTCAGATATAATATATAGAGATATGATAACACATTTCTCATTTCTACTTAACCATAATTTATAGTAATTATATAATAATACATTGAGCTGGGTGTGGCATCACATGCCTTTAATCCCAGCACTCGGGAGGCAGAGGCAGGAAGATCTCTGTGAGTTCAAGGCCAGCCTGGTCTACAGAGTGAGTTCCAGGCTACCTGGCACTAAAGGGAGACCCTGCCTCAAAAAGACCAAAAAAAATTAATATATAACACATTGGCATTCATGAATATGGAGGCTCAGAGGCCCTCTGCAGACTCAAGAAACTTGATGATGTATTTTGAAGGCTTCAGCATCAGAGAGCTGATGGTCTAGATTCTAATTAGGATCTGAAGCCTTAAGAAGCAAAAGCACTAAGGGTGGAAGATAGATGCCCCAGTTCAAACAGTCAGACAGTAAATCCAACTTCTTCCTCCCTTTTGATCTATTCATGTCCCTAAAAGATTGGGTGATGGCCACTTACATTGGGAAGGGTCATCTGCTTTGCTCGGTACCCTAATTCAAACGTGAATCTTGGGCTGAGGAGACGGCTCAGTGGCTAAAAGCATTTGCCATGGAAACATGAGAACCTGAGTTCAAATCCCCAGAACTCTGGATGATATGCAGCATCTATAATCCCAGCGCCCCAAGGGACATGGCAGGTAGAGACAGAACTCTGGAAGTTGAGTATCAGCTAGCCTAACATACACAGCAGAAAAACAACCAAGAGACCCTATCTCAAAAGGTTAAAAGTGGGTATTGACAGTTGAAGCTGTCCTCTGACCTCCACGCATTGTGGTACACTTACACCCACATTCACACTCATCCAAGTTCAGAATTTCAAATGACCTGGAGCTGTTTTCAACCTACTCTTTTTTCCCTCTTTTCCTCCTTATCGCCATTAGTCATTGATGTCTGAATATCATTTCCTTGAAAAGTCTCCTGGACTCCTTCTGTCCTCAGCTGGTGCTGCTGACCATAACATCTTACTTTAGCTTTCTTCTCAGTCCCATTTGTATCCTTCCCAGATACTCCCAAAACATCATCTCCACTAACTCATTTCTCACCCCCAACCTCTAATGGCAACTCCACATCAATCTCTTTTTAAAAATTTATTATTTTTCATGTGTGTGAATGTACTGTCTGCATATAGGTTGGTGCACCCATGTCATGCAATGCTGCAGAGGTCAGAAGTGGGTGTTGGATTCCCCTGGAACTGGAGTTAAAGATGGTTCTTAGCCACCATGTGGGTGCTGGGAATAGAACCTGGGTCCTCTGCAAGAGCAGTCAGTGCTCTTAACCATTGAGCCATCTCTCCAGCCCCCACATCAATCACTTATCACTACTATCTTATCGTGTTCCTTCATCATTGCACTCCTATAGACTTTCACCTCCCAATGGCAAGTCTGGGCTTGATACGCTTCTCTAGAAAGGCTGTGCTGTGTGTGTGTAATGCAGAGTGGGCAGTGAGTAACCAACTGACAACAAACCTTTAAGCCCATGGGGTAGGTCAAATGACTAGTGAATTATAGTTGCTGGAGCCTCTGGTTAAGGGGTGGTGGTGATGTTTGGCTTGGGTACAGGTAAGAAGGCACAGGAAGGGCATTTTGACAGGCCAAGGTTCTACATGAGCTCATTGATTCCTGAGATCCTTCCTGAGTACAAAACTCTAAAGCACAAATCTTTCATGGGGACTCATAAATAGCAGAACAGACTTAAGGGAGATGCCAAAAATGTCTTCAGTTGATTGTATATAATTTGAATTTATGATTAATAATCCTGACTGACAAGAAATGATTTGATTTTTTAAGATATATTCACTTGGGGCTGGAGAATGGCCTAGCAGTTAAGAGCACCTACTGCTCTTGCAGAGGACCCGGGTTCGATCCCCAGCACCCACATGGTGGCTGAGAACCGTCTTTAACTCCAGTTCCAGGGGAATCCGACATCCTCTTCTGACCTCTGCAGTACTGCATAACATGGGTACACAAACCTACATGCAGACAGTACATTCATACACATAAAAAAATTCAAAAGAAAGGAATAAAAAAGTGTTCATATACAAGGCACAATTACCACAAGTAGGGCCACTTGAAATATAAAAATAAAGGACAGATGGCTTTGGACAATTCACTTAACATGTCTGAGCCTCATATTCCTCCCTTTAAGATGAGATGATCTCTGTGCTGTCTTTAGTCATGAACCATCATTTGGTTCCATATGCATCAAGTGCCTTAAAGGAGTTTCTCTGCCCCTTAAGTTAGCAAGTTTATTAATTTTGACATTCAGTTCTAAGATTTCATATACCAGTAAAATGCCCCTCCCACCAGCAGTTTTCCTTTGTGATCCTGGAAGTATTAGAGGCCTTTTACTTTGACAAAGGAGGGGTGTGTATATGTGTGTGTGTGTGTGTGTGTGTGTGTGTTACCATTAGCATGTCATTTTGACATCCTGGTTGATTATTTGAGCTGTGCTATTTTGTTATCTGTTTTCTGAGACAGAATCCAGCTATGTACCTCAGGCTAATCTGGAACATGATATTATACCCCAGGATAAATTAGCTGTTTTGAAATCAGAAATCTCTACAGGAAAGTTTTTTTTTTCCCCTGGTGCTGGGAATCAAACCCAGGGCCTCACACATGCAATGCTCTAACACTGAGCTTCACCCTACACCTGTTGTCATTTTTCAGTGATCAGTGCAAATGCTCAGGACTTCCTTCCACAAATTCTTCTCTGTCCCTCCAGAGACAATCTTTCTGCTATTGAATGCCAGAAAGCTGTTTGATTCTATTTTATGGCACTTTTCAATTTCTTCCATTATCGCATATAGGGAAATATGTAAAAAGCTTCACCTTGTTGCTGCATCATAGAGTCCTTGTTTTCAGGAACTATGTGTTTGTGCATCCTGTTTAGCCAGATGTATTTAGGGGACTTAATTTAGTTTTTTTTTTTTTTTATTTTTCTTTGTGTATGAGTGTACTGTCTGCATGTAGGTCTGTGCACCCGTGTCGTGCAATGCCCCGGAGGTCAGAAGAGGGCGTCGGATTCCCCTGGAACTGGAGTTCTCCTGGAATTGGAGCTTCAGACGGTTCTCATCCGCCATGTGGGTGCTGGGGATCGAACCCGGGTCCTCTGTAAGAGCGGTTCGCGCTCTTAACCGCTAGGCCATCTCTCCAGCCCTTTAGGGGACTATTCTACAGGAAACAGAATCTCAGTAAATCCAGGAAGGACTGAAGAGAAGACGATGTCAGCTGCACAGAGAAGCGGTCTTGTTGCATGGAGAATCCCTTTAGGGGAGTATTCAAGAGCAAGTGGGGGAGCAGAAGAGAAGGAAGCCAACTAATTAAGAAAAGAAATTATGTCCAATTAAACAAGAAGCTGACAGAGGTGGGCGCTCCCAGGAGCCCACCCGCACATGGGTGTGACTTGGCCGAATGGCCAATGCTCCCCTCCTCTCAATTGTTCCTCTTCAAGTCTACCTGCTGAGTAGGCTTGCCTGCCACCTCCCACTCTTGAAGAAGTCATAGCGACGGCAGAGTTCACTGCTGAAAAGCCACGCCAATGCTTACCCCACAATGTAGACACAAGCTCAGCTGGAAACTTCCCCAGACCAAAGCACAGATCTGTTTCTACAATGAAGTCAAGGGAACATCTTGTTCAGTTAAACCATGTCTTGGAAGGAATCTTACATCAACCTTGATGATCATGTTTTGCCTGTCCCTGACCTTGGATACTGTTGACAAAGAAAACTGACTGAGTCAGCTGGGGTCTTGGGGATGAGGCCTCTTTTCCCTTCAGATTTGAGGCTACATCACTTTCAAACTGCCCGTCAGACTGTCCTTTCCATGTAAATCTTATTTTCATTTTAGACAACCTTGGCTTCAAACCCCTAAGTCTCATTACTCCAACTCTGCTCCTGACTCTTCTGTCTTCACAGACACAAACTCTCGTCCAAAGCAGAACTTGGCAAGCTGTTTCTACACAGCCAGGCTGCTTTCTTCCCAGTTTATCTATCTTTGCAGAGCATAGCTCTTTCTTGGTCAGAAAGTCACTTTCTTTCCTGGGTCTACTCAGGTCCAGTCCCATCCTTGCTGTATCTCAGGGATTGACCCCAGAGTTGCCCAGAGCCAAAATGAAATCAAAGAAAAATGTGACCTTGTTTGTTCCCAAGAAGGATTTATAGCTACTCCTATGATACTGTAAACAGTGCTTAACTAAAAAATAAAAAAAAAAAAATAGTCATTAATAGAATTCATTCATTAGCAGAAATCAAGAGAAGTTTCTAGATTCTGTTTCCAAAAGAAGCTCACCAGGGCTGGGGAAATGTCTCAGTCAGAAAAGTGCCTGCTATGCAAGCACAAGGACCTGAGTTCAGATCTCCAGAATCCATGTAAAGAGCTCGGAGTGGCAGTCCGTGCCTGTAACCACAGTGCTGAGGGGTTAGGGAACAGAAACAGATGGATTCCTGAGGTTCATTGGCCAGCTAGCCTAGCCTGATGATGGATGAGCTTCCAATTCAGTGAGAAACCTGTCTCAAAGAATAAAGATGGTGAGTGCGATAGTTAGTTTTCATTGTCAATTCAACATAATCTAGAATTACCTGCAAATGGAGTCTCAATGAAGGATTGTTCAGTTAGGATGGCCTATGGACATGTCTACGAGGGATTGTATTGTTTACTGTAATAGGTGTGGGAAGACCCACCCTAAAACTGAACAGTGCCATTTCCTGGCTTTGGATTCTGAACTGCATAAAAAAATAAAATAAAATAAATAAAATAAAATAAAATAATTAATAAAATAAAATGGAAAAGTGAGCTGAGCCCTGGCAAGCATGCCAGCACTTCCCCCTCTTTGTTCCTGACTATAGACATGATGTGACCAGCTCCTCAAGCTCTGGCTGCTGTGACTTCCTTGATATAGGACTTTACAGGAAATCAACCTGGGACTGTAAACAGAAATAAACTCTTTCTCCCCTAAGTTGCTTTTGTCATCAGGGTATTTTATCACAATGACAAAAAAGTACTATAGAAAGTAATCAGGGAAAGACAGCCTATACCGACCTCTGACTTCTACAACATGCGTATAGGCATGCATGCACACTGTGCATATACCCACACTAACAAGTACATACCACACACATGATACAAAGCATACATGGCACATCATGTATACACATACACAAAAAGGCACGGTGGCACACATCTTTAATCCCAGCACTTGGGAGGTAGAGGCAGGTCTCTGTGAGATCTAGGTAAACCTGGTCTACATAGCGAGTTCCAGGTTAGCTGGGGCTACAGGAAGACATTATCTCAAAAATAAAATAATAAATTAAATTTAAAAATTAGAAAGAGGGTTGGGCATGGTGGTGCACGCTTTTAATCCCAGCACTCGGAGGCAGAGGCAGGCGAATCTTTGTGAATTCAAGGCCAGCCTGGTCTACTTAGTGAGCTTCAGGCCAGCTGGAACTAAAAGGGAGACCCTGTCTCAAAAAAAGCAAAAAAAAAAAAAAAAAAAGTTAAAAAGAGGTTCACTAGTGCTCCATTGCGCTTTCCTTCTGGCCTAGCCTTCAGCCCAGGCTGGTGCAAGGAAACAGAACACTTGAACTACACTTTCCCCCAAACCTGTATTAGTTGCTTTTATCTCAGTGCTGTGACAAAATGCCTGACAGAAACAATTTAAGAAGAAAGGAAGAATTTACTCTGTGGTTTGAAAGGATGAAGTCCATCATGGCAGGGAGGGCATGGTAGGCAGGGCATGAGGTACCTGAGCATTTTGTGTCTGAGGTCAGGAAGAACCCACTTCCTATCTGCTCTCTGCTTCCTGAGTGTGGATACAATGTAACCAGTCAGCCCACTGCTCCCGCCATCCTGTCTCCCTGACTGCTGTCATGTCTTCCCCATCATGATGGACTCTATCCCTCTGGAACTGTAAGACAAAATACACCCTTTCTTCCTTAAGTTGCTTTTGCCAGGGTATTTTATTACAGCAACAAGAAAGTAACCAAGACACCTGAGGAAACACCCCCTAGGTGACTGATTCTGAGCATGGAACCCGTTCAGTGATTGGTCCTGAGCATGGAACCCGTTCCCTTCAGTGATTGGTTCTGAGCATGGAACCCCTTCAGTGATTGGTCCTGAGCATGGAACCCCTTCAGTGATATTCTCAGTTCAGAGCTCTCCTTTTTTCATTTTTTATTTATTTATGTATATGAGTGTTATACCTGCATGTGTGTAAGTGCACCTGTGTTGTGCAGTGCCTGTGGAGGACAGAAGAGGAACTGGAGTTACTGATGGTTGTTAGCCACCATGTAGGTGCTGGGTATCAAACCCAGGTCTTCTGCAAGAGCAGCCAGCGCTCTTAACCACTGAGCCATCTCTCCAGCTGCCAGGGTCTCTCCTTTTAAGTGACTCTGCATTTTCCTGTGTTAGAATCTGTGATGGGTCTTCAGGGGGCCTTTCCTATTGTCCCAGTGAGGAGTAAAAGGTTTCTCTTTTATAAAACTAATCTCTTTAACACCTATGGCTGCTTTCTCCTCACCACCTTCTCTTCAAATTTGCTCATGCTCTTCTCCTTGCCAAACTTCACAGTTTAAAAATATTTTTCTATTCCTTTCACTTTATCTGACTAAAAGCAGTAAGCAATAACATGTTACACATAACCTGAATGTTATGATGTCTTGAAATTTCCTCCACCAAACAACTTAGTCCACTACCTTCGAAATCAGTATTACTCAAGTTTTCAAGACACAAGCAGAATGCACACATTTTTTTTCCTGAATGTGACATGAATGGCCGTTATCCCAGTTCCTCATAGAGTCTTTGTTCCTCTTTGAGACTTCATGAGCACGGTTTTTGCCATCTGCCTTTCTGTCAGTGTTCTGGTCTTCCACACTCCTACCAGGATGGCCTATTAAGCTCTGCTTGCAGCACTCTAGGGTGTCTATAGCACACAGATCCAAAATCTTCCATCTTCTACCCACAAACCAGTTCCAAAGTTGCAAAAACCACATGGTCAGCTTTATCACAATGACTCCATTTCTCAGTATCAATTCTTCCTACTAGTTACTTTTCTCATTGCTGTGATAAAATACTTAAGAAAAGCAACTTAAAGAAGGAAGGGTTTACTTTGGCTCATGGTTTGCAGGGATACAGCCCATCATGGTGGCGAAGGCATGGTGCTGGGAACACGTGGTGACTGGTCACACCGCATCTGCAGCCTCTAAGCACAGATGAATGCTGCTGCTCAGGCTCACTCATTTTCTCCTTTTTATTCAGTCTGGGACTCCAACCCATGCAGTGGTGCTGCCCATTCTCTAGATGGGTCTTGTGTCCCTTGGTTAAACCTCTCCAGAAACACCTTCACTGAGACTCAATGCTATGGACCCTAGGTACTTCTGAATGTAGTCAAGTTGACAACAAAAATTAACCATCACACAACTAGCCTAAACTAGAAAAATTCTGTCATTCACACTTACGTTTGGAAAGCTCCATTCTCTTGCCCTTCCTTCCAATTCCCATTCTCCCGATTGAGACTCTTTTCATGGTTTTCCTAATTTCGGGTATTGCTCAACCCTCTTAACTGGTCACCTGATTCCTGATACTGCTCCAGAAAACTTCAGAGGTATATTTCATTGTATCACTGCTGCCACTTTATCCCTTTGAGACACCCTCCCAAAAAAAAACATTCAGTAACTACACTGCCTACAGAATAGGGCCCGAATTACTCAACACAGTATTAGGAGACTGAGTCCCAACCTGTCTATCTAGGCTCACATTCTCCAACTATAAATTTCTTTTAATGGACTAAGGTCTAATATTCTGCAATTAACATTCTACCTTTCTGATTTCTACCTTTCAGAACCCTAGCTATGTGGCTAGAGAGCTGGTTCAGTGGTTAAAAGTGCATACTCTTCTTGCAGAGAATCCAAGTTCAGTTCCCAGCACGCATGCTGGGCAGCTCATAACTACCTATAACTCCAGCTCCAATGCCTCTAGCTTCTATAGACACTTGCATTCTCATGCACAACCCACTGCCACTCCATATACAAAATTAAAAGTAATAAAAATTAAAAAGAACTCTAGCATCCTTGAAGGCTGAGATGGAATGACAGTTTTATGCAAGCTTTCTCTTACAATTTGAATCTGAACTGTCCCTCACAGGCTCACATTCTGCATGCTTGCCCTCCAGTTGGTGGCTGTTGTGGAAGGCTGTTGAACCTTTAGGTGGTATGGCCTGGCTGTTGGAAGTAGGTCAATGGCCTGAACCTTTGAAGGGCATCGCGGAGTCTCTAGTTCTATCCGCTCTCTGCTTGATGATCTGCCCCCCGTGTGAATATGAACTGCAACCCTCTAAAAACATGAGCCAAAATAAACGTTTCCTCCCCTAAGTGTTTCTGTCTAGCACTTTGTCACAGTGACTAACACACCTCTTTTGTTTCTCCTTTAAGAAAGACCTGGGTGGCACTCATGGCCTGGGCCTCTCTCATGACACCTTGGAGACATCCTCACTCGTCAACTATAACAGTAGCTCATGCACACACTCTAGTTCTTCTAAATTGCAATAAACTGAATTTTATATCCATTTCAGTGTCTAGCATATTCCCTTAGATTAAGCATTTAATCTATCCATCTACTGGTGGTGAATTTAGTAAAAAAAAAAAATTTTTTTTAGAAGTTAAATTGCTTCCATTTCAACCTTTAAATTTTAGGTATATTTTGTCAAGAAATGATGTTAATGATTTTTCATACTGTGATCTTTCGGTCCAGAGGTTAATCTATGTAATGAACTTTAATCATAAATCCAAGTGAATTGTGTTCCAGATAACCATGCAGCACAGTGGCTTCTTAGCATGTCATACAAGAAACAATTCTTTTGTTTTTCCTGGGAACTCTGAAGGCTAAACAGCATATTCAAAGTCTCATCCAATGAAGGCAAGGATTAGATTATAGCTTTCAAAAGCCAGGAGAATGTTTGTATTGTATTCCCCCAAGAGCAGTTCTCAGAGAAGCTGATGTCATCCACAGAGACTTGCTGACAAATAAGTAGTGAAATCTGACCAACATCCCACACAGGATGCTGAGGACAGGTCTTTGTAGACAGATGATTGTCCTAGTAGGAGAAAAGAGTGAACTGGGCCTTCACCTGCTATGTCAACTCTTGGGGAGTCAGAGAGTCAGGCTGTGAGATTTGGCACAGGAGCAGGGAGGAGGAGAGGGAACACAGCAGGCTGGGAAAGGGAGTGGAGAGAAAAACCCAATGTTCCTCATCTCATCCCAGCCCCACTCTATGTAAAGAACTGTGTGAAGCACAAAGACGGCAAGCAGGTTTGATCTACTGTGGCACAAAATAGTTCAGGTCCCCGAAAGTAATGTTTCATGTACATATTCCCTTACGGACACTTGTCTGCAATAATTTACAATGAGTTCTTACCAGATGAGATGTGTGGATGTGGAGCTGATAGATGATGCATGATTGATCTGCCCAAGGCTTATCCTGGGCCCACTATCCTCAGTAAGCACACTTTCTAGGTATGTTTCCAACACTTACTAACATTGCAAAGTTAGTAAACATTGGAAACTACCCATGAAAGACATCCAAACCCCTCTGTCCAATAGAGACCCCTCTGGTGAACTTCAGGCACATTTCTGAACCTCAGATCTTTGTTCCTCGGTTGACTGCTAGTAATCTCTACCTGTCTGGTCTTTAAATTGAATGGGCTACAAACTGGATTTATCATCTTTCCACTCCTCCGTCTCTGTGTCAGCTGTTGCATCACCTATGCCAATTAGCCAATCCAGATCCTGAAAGTCCTTTTCAACTTCACAGGCCATCTTTCTCCTCCATCGCTGTACCACTGCGAGGGTTCCAGTCCATTGGGGAGATTTCCCATCTGGAGAGTTCAAAAGGGTAGGTTCCCCTGTGGTTAGGAATTCCTAGACCTCCAAATGTTCTGCTGGGCTCTTCTTGATTATTTTAAACTCCCCCAGCTACCCAGGTGATCGTTTTGTCATCTAAGAATGGCCACATCGGGGCTGGAGAGATGGCTCAGTGGTTAAGAGCACCGACCGCTCTGGCATAGGACCCAGGTTTGATTCCCAGCACTCACATGGCAGCTAAAAACCATCTTTAAGCCAGGTGTGGTGGCACACGCCTTTAATCCCAGCACTTGGAAGGCAGAAGCAGGTGGATCTCTGAGTTCAAGGCCAGCCTGGTCTACAGAGTGAGTTCCAGGCCAGCTGGGGCTATAGGGAGACCCTGTCTCCCAAAAGTCAAAGAAAAAAGAAGAAGAAGAAAAAAAAAAAACAGCCACATCACTCTCCTGTTGGTTCCTCCAGTAGCTCTACTGTCCAGTCCTTCTCTTCTCTCCCAAAATCATCTTTTCTTCCTGTGGTAGTTTGAATAAAATCAATCCCCCATAGGCTCAAGCATTTGACAACAATTGGTCTATCGTCCCCAGTTGATGCTGCTGTTGGGGCAGTCTTGGGTCTCCTAGGAGGTGGGGCTTGCTGGAGGAAGCACATCACTGGGGCAGGCTTCAGAGTTTCATAGCCCCATCCCACTTGCAGTTGCTCTCTCTGCTTCCGTGCTTGCTTGAAGATGAGAGTTACACGTTCTGCTCTATCCCCTACCATGCCTGCTGGCGGTTGCCATGCTTCATTTGACATTGTGTACTTTCTTTCTGGAACTGTAAGCCAAAATAAACTTCCTTCTTATAAACTGACTTTGGCATAGTGTTTTATCACAGCACAGAAAAGTAAACTCTTCCCTACCCTTTCTGCTGTGCCAGTAGTTATGAATGGCTTGGGCTAAAGTGTTTCTCACAGTTTCATCTGAGTAGAAATCCTTTCTTTTTCCTAAACCTCTTTGGTGCTACCCTATTCACTCTTTAAAATGGGCCAGACACAATTCTAAAGTCATTCCCAATACTTAGAAAAAAGAGACCCTAGTCACAAAATGTGATGAGCATTAAAGGTTACAGAACTGTATCAACAACCCGCTAGACCATCATCTCCAGACTGTTCCACTATCAGAGCCACAGCCCTAGCCACCACTGGGATCTAAATGATCTAATTCTAGCTGGGCCTGGTGGTGCTTGTCTGTAATTCCAGCACTGGAGAGGTAAAAGCAGGAGTGTGGGTCCAGGTAAGTCTGGCTATATAACAAGTCTCTATCGCAAATAAATGAAAAGAATATTAACAATGATGGCCAAATCTATTACCAGCCCCCATACTGCTTCCTTTGCCCATACAACATCCTAGTATTTGTAGATTATTGCTCCTCTCTACCCCCTTTTCTTCTTATAGTGCTGGGTATTAAACCAGGGGGCCTCACATACTAGGCAAGTGCTTTATTCTGACCTCTGTTCCCAGCTGTGTTGGTTGATTTTTATTGCCAACTTGATTAGATCCCAAATCAACTAGGATAGTGAGGTACACTACTAGAGAGGATTAACCAAGGGAGGGCAGCCCACCCTAAATGTAAGTTGCACCATCCCAAAGGGCCCAGATAGAGTAAAAGAAAAGAGAAAAGAGATAACCCATGGAGGGCCAGCATGCTTCCTTTTCTGCTTCAGAACCTGACGTGAGCTGAATTGTTCTGCTCCCCCTCCCCCTCTCCACCATGAGAAAATAAACACTCTGAAACTTTGAGCCAACAGAAATCTTTCTTGATTCTGCCAGGTATTTCATGAGAAAAGTACCTCATCAAGTACACTGATGAGAAGAGTAGCCAATATTCCACCCTATCCTGCCTTGTTCCTGAGAGTTTTCTACCTCTATCCCACATTCACTCCCAGCATCCAATCACTACCTAGTTCTTAAATTTGTCTACACCATCTCATCTCTACTGCCTCACCCCAAACCAAACCTTCCTTGACTCTCACCTAGAAGACTGCAAAAGCTTCTCTCCTCACTGGCTCCTGCTTCCTCTTCAACCCGTTACCCCCTTGTACCCAGACTGACCACATTTTCTGAAGGAAGTTTGATCTCATCAACCAGCTAAATATACCATGGCCTTACCCAAGAGTAAAGAAAAATTGCTGCGAGGTGGAAAGGATTGCTAGGGAGAGCACGGGCGCTACAGAAGATCTGGGCAGTACACAGCACAAACACAGGCGCAAAAACGTGTAACCAAGCCAGGAGCAACACCCTACTCTAACCAGGGCATTGCATGACAGGGTACACTATATACATGCAGGCAATACACTCACCACAACAATAAATAATAATATAATTTTTTTAAACTAAAAAAAAAAATTACTTACTATGGTCACCCTCTGCCTAACTACATCCCTTCAAATCACCTTCTGCCTGACACCCTTACTTCATCATCCTAGAATCAAATAGCTTCTTATCAAATGCTACTTAGAATCGCTGCATATCCCAGCTCTTCTTTTCTCTACCTAATTTCTACTCAGGCATTAGGCCTCAAATTAAATGCTGTTTCCTCAGGAAAGCCTTTCCTGGGTCAGATGCAATCTCCTTATGCGGTATTCTATGTTCTTTTTGTTGTTTTTATTTATTTATTTTGGCGTATGTTTTGTCTGGATTGTATTTAAGTGCATCTACATCTGCAATGCTCATTGAGGCCAGAAGTGGTTATTGATTCCCTGGAACAGTCCAAGGGACTGTTTAGCCACCATGTAGGTTCTGAGAACCAAACCTGGCTCACTGCAAGAGCAGCCAGTGCTCTTAACTGTTGAGCCTTGACTTTGTGCTTACTTAATCTTTGTACCATTTACTATTACTAAAATAGGGTTAGGGGCTGGAGGAGGCCCTAGCGGTTTAAGAGCGCCACGCTTTGCAGAGGACCCGGGTTCGATTTTTCCCAGCACCACATGGCGGCGAGAGCTCTGAAACTCCAATTCCAGGAGAACTCCAGTTCCAGGGGAGTCCGACACCTCTTCTGACTCCGCGGTTGCACTCACGGGTGCACAACTTGCTGAGCAATAGTACTTCATAACATATGGAATAAATATAAAAATAAAAAAAAAATTAAAAAATAAATGTTTAAAAAGGGTTAAGTCTGTGAGCCCCATGCACACAGGACAAAGCCTATTTTGTTCACTCTTATAGTCATAGTGCCTAGATTGATAACTAGCCCCTATAAATGCTTACTATTTGTGCAATTAATGTGAACTAGTCTTGAATTAAAATTAATGTGTTACCTCTCCCCCATTGTCAGATGTTAAATATCTCTCCTCTTTGTCTTCGGTCCACACGGAAGAGACATTATAATTACCTGTAGATGTATTTGCTTTTGACTTCTTTTTGGCTGTCCATCCTTCACCTTTCACCCCCTCTACCTGAGAGTCCCCTCAGGGTGGAGTAATTATGTTTGTTTGAAACTAATGGAGCTGAATGGGGAAAGGTCTGGACCAAAGGTGAAGACTCATAGTGGAGTGCTCAGAGGCAGGAGTCCTTTCACAAGAGTAAGTCTAGAATGGAATCCTGCAGATTATGCTTGATTAGGAGGCGGGGGAAGAGGGGATGGTAAAGTAGGCAGAAGATCTGGAGACCAGGGAAGCCAAGCAAGTCTTTCAGGAAGGAAGGGAGAGTCACTGGTTCTGATTTTACTGAAGGAATGGGGAAGTTGAGCACTGAATAAAGATGTGAATTCTACCAAAAAGGAGGAACTTATGCATGGTTTTAGTAAAGTCGTGGTCGTAACAGCCAGACTGCATGAGCTGCAGGAGGCTCTAGTTCCCAGGAGGAANAAACATTCCACTCTAATACCAGAGAATACACTTCTACACTCAATACCCACAAGGAAAATTCTCCAAATAATTACCCACATCCTGACACAGGATAGACCCTACAAACAAAAGATGAAATAATTTCATGACATAATCCTTTCAGACACGTGCATAAGCTCACATCAACACCAGGGACAAGCCCTCCTGGCCTACAAGAAAAATGGGAGACTAAACAACACACTCTTGAATAATGTAATGGGTCACGGAAGAGATAAAGAAAGAAATAAAAACATAAAAAAATTGAACTGAAGAAAAAAAGACAAACAACAAAACTCTATGGGATACTTTAAAAGCAGTCTCCTAAGAGGAAATTTATACCCTGGGTGCCTACAGTAGAAAAACAGAAAGAGGCACAGTGAATGATCCTAACACTAGAGCTTAAAAGCACTTGAGGGCAACAACAGATGAACCCTAAATGCAACGACAGGAAGAAATAAACAAAAACAGAGCAGACATCCATGAAATAGAAACAAAGGAAACAATACAAAAAATAATGAAGCAAAAGTGGTTCTTTGCAAAGAATAACAAGATAGACAGACCTCTTACCAGTTAAAAAAAGAAAGAAGGAACAACTCCAAATCACATACAATCTGTGATGAAAAGGGAAATATCACACAGACAGGGAATCAAGAACAAATTAATGGGGAATATACAAGAAACCTTTATTCCTACCAAGTTAAAATCCTAGATAGAATGGATGAATCATCTGAATCTGGGGAAATCAACCAAGCTTGGCCAAGAAGAAACCAGCAGCTTTAAACAGACCTCATAACATATGGAAGAAATAGGGATGTATTGAAGAAGCCTCCCAACTAAAAAATAAGCCCAGGCCAAGACGGTTTTCACACAGCAGAATTCATTATAAACATTTCAAAAGACCTACAACCATTATTTCTGAAACTGTTTAGAATATATACAACGAGGTGAACTCCTCCAAATCCTTCTATGAAGCCAACATCACTCTATTACCAAAACCAGGCAAAGGACCAAACTAAAAAGGAAATAGTATAGACCCATCTCCCTCATGACACAGATGCCAAAATTCTTAACAGAATTAAAAAAAAAAAAATCATACAAACCAATCAAGAAGATCATCCTCCAGAACAAGTTGGATTCACTACCAGAGATCAGGGATGGTTCAACATACGAAAAATCCATAAATCATCCAAAACACATAAACGGAATAAAAGCACAAAAACCACAAACCATCTTGTCAATTGATGCTGGAAAAAGCCTTTGACACAATAATTCCCGCATCCTCTCATGCTTAAAGTCCTAGGAAGGAATTGATTGGAGGGATCATTCCTCCATGTAATTCAAAAGCACTTAAGGAAAACCCACAGCCAATATCATCCTAAATGGTGGAAATGCGAAACCATTCCCTTAAGTAGGAACCGGCAAGGCTGACCCTCTCACCACTCCTCTTTCACTATAGTTTGCCTGAAAACACTTGCTAGAGCAATAAGGCAAGAAACGGATATAAAGGAGTACTTAATTGGAAAAAGTGAAGTCAAAGCTATCCCTATTTGTGGGGGGCTGGTGGGATGATATGATTGTTTACTTAAGGGATGCAAAAAAACTCCACCAGAAAACTCCTAGAAACGATTAACAGCTTAGCAAACTGGCAGGAATACAAAATCTAACCTCTACAACAACAATGGCCTTCTCTTTACACCTAAAAACAAGCAACCTGGAGAAAGAACTTCAAGAGACTGCTTCCACTCACAATAAGCCCTCATAAAACAATAAGATACCTAGGAAAACCTACCAAAGCACCAAAGACCTCTACAACAAAAATTTAACACCTAAAGAAGAATTGAAGAAGACGCTCAGAAGATGGAAAAACGTCCATGCTTCATGTGATGGGAAAAAATTAACATAGTAAAAATGTCCATTATCACCAAACCGCTTGTAGAGATTTAACGTCAATCCCAATCAACAATCACCAAGAGTTTGATTCGCATCAGGCTGGAAAAAAAGTTCATTAAATTCATTTGGAGAAAACAAAGACCCCAGAAGAGCACAAGACAGACCCGAGTGAAGAAGAGCACACAGAAGTGGATCTTCTATACCCGATTTTTAAACTATTGTACCGGGCTATATCATAAAACAGCCTTGTATGGCCAAAAAAACAGACCTGTTGACCAATGGAACAAAAACCGAAGATCCACAATCTGGGCACCATACAATTTCATCAGCCATTCATATAGACAAGGGGGCCAAGAAACCACAATGGAGCAAAGACCAGCACTTCAGCAAGTGGGTTGGCGACAACTGGATAACCACTTGGAGAAGAATGCAAATTTAAACCCCTACATCCACCCTGGACAAAAAGTCAAATCTCCCAGATGGAGTAAAGACTCAACGTGAAACCCAAACTCTGAAGTAGATATGAAGAAAAGTGGCAGCAGACTACAAGAATAGGCGTCGTAAGGAAAAGACTTCCTAAATCCAACAGAGATGTGCACAAGGAATTAAGGTGACAATTGGACAAAGGGACCTCATCAAACTCAAAAGCTTCATTACATCAAAAGAATAACAATCAAGGAAGTGAAGCAGAAATCCCACAGAGTGGGAGAAAACCTTCATGCAGGATACATCTGACAAGCATTGATTCCAGAATAATAAACTACTCAAAAAACAAAGAAAAAAGAAACAAACGGACCCCTCAATAGATGGAGCAAAGAACTGAACGAGAATTCACAGCGAGGATTAGAGATGTCTGAAAACAACCTCAAAACTGCTCAACATCACTAATCATAAATTAAGGAAATGAAAATAAAACTCTTTAAGATATCATCTTAACTTCCAATAAGACTGGCTAGGATCAAGTAAAAAAATGATACCAAGTGCTGGAGAGGTTGTGGGGAAAAGGGAAACACGCATCATTGCTGGGTGGAATGTAAATTGTACAGCCTCGATTGGAAAGCCGATGTGGAGAACCCTTGGACAGCCTTGGAATTAATTGCCACTCCACGCATAACCACTCCTGGGCATGTACCCTCAAAACTTACGCCACCAAAGAGATAACATGCACAGCTCCTGTTTATTGGCCTCTCTTCACAATAGCAAAGAGCTGGAACCACCTCAATGCCCTCAAAACTGATGAGTGGAGTAGAGAAAATGTGGTACATCTCACAAGCATGAGTTCTATGCAGTAAGAAAGATGACATCACGAGCTTTTGCAGGAAAAGGCTGGAGCTAGAGGACATCATGCTGGAGTGAGATAAACACAGTCCCCAGAAAACAAACGACGATGGTATCCCCTATCTGTGTGTAGTGGCAATTACCCAGTTGTAGATTTCGTGTAGATTTTTAGATTAAAGGCGCCCTGAGCTTTGTACAAAGTCAAGTTGGAGCGTAATGCATTTTGAGAAACAACACAACAGAAAAATGACTGCATCACAAGAACTGACTGAAACAGTGAAACTTCTGCTCAAAACAGTCAACGTTCACTTCCCATGGACAATATTGAGAAGAATAAGAAAGGAAGATGTTTTGGCAAAGCATGAGCTCTGGGGGGTGGGGAATGAGCGGGAACACGGTCTAGATTGTTAAAAAATAAATTAATACATTAAAAAAAAAAAAAAAAGAAGAAGTCTCATACCTTTTTGACTGTCGAACACCGTGTACACAGAAAACAAAAAAGAAAGACGACATCACGGGAGCTTTGCAGGAAATGGCTGGAGGCTACAGGACATCATGCGAGTGAAGTAACACAATCCCAAAAAACCAAACGACAATGTATCCCTCATATGTGGGATGCTAGTGCCAATTACCTATGTAAGTATTTCTTGTGTTGGGCCCCCTGAACTTTTGACAAGCAGTTGGGTTGTAATGCATTTTGTCTCCTTCGAAAACAACAGCCTACAACCGAAAAGACTGCATCAAGAATGGACTGAATCAGTGAACTTCTGCTCCAAACAGGTCAACTTCCCCATGGAGAAAATTGAGAAAGCTAAGAGATGGGAAGCATGTTTGGCAGAATGTGTGAGCTCTTGTGGTGTGGGGGAATGGGCGGGAAACACGGTGTTTAGATTTGTTAAACATAAATAACTTTAAATTAAATTTAACAGAAATAGAAACAAGCTTGGCATGGTGGTGCCTGCCTTAATCTCAGCACTTAAAGGCAGAGGCAGATAGATCTCTGTGAGATAGAGGCTAGCCTGGCCTACATAATGAGTTCCAGACCAGCTGTTGCTACAGGGAGACCTTGTCTCAAAAAGACCAAATAAATAATAGTCTAGTTGGGCATCATGGAACATGCCTACAGCAGGTGGGAGGAGGAAGCAGGAGGATTATAAGTTTGAGGCTAGCCTGGGCTATATAGCAAGACCCTGTATAAAATAAAAAATTACTACAGTTAAATGTTTCATATGTCAGTGTTTACATGTGAAAACCAAACACTGTATTACACTGAACTTCTGGTTTCCAGTGTTTGTGTGTATATGGCTCCTGTCCTAACTGTTCTATAGATGTTCATTGATTCAGAATATTATTGTTCTATACTGCTGTTATTTTTTTTACTACAGACCTTCAACTTCTGTTTATATAAAACCATATGTACATACCAAATACAGTATACATAGGCCCTACGAAATTAAAAAGCTATACAAAAAAAAAAAAAAGAAAGAAACTGAAGACTTGAAGAACTGATCTTCTTGAGGCTAGAGAGATGGCTCAGGTGTTAATAGCACTGGCTGCTCCTGCAGAGGACTCTGGTTGTATTCTCAGCACCCACATGGCAGCTAACAATTGTGTGTAATTCCAGTTCCAGGGGATCTGACACCCTTTTCTGACCTCCATAGGCACTGCACAACACGGGTGCATTTATATACATATGCAGGCATACTCATATATATATATATATATATAAATGATAAAAATAATTGTTTTAAAAGAGTTGATCTTCGCCGGCTGTGGTGGTGCACTTGGGAGGCAGAGGCAGGCCAATCTCTGAGTTCAAGGCCAGCCTGGTCTACATATAGTAAGTTTCAGTACAGCTGGAGCTCCAGAGAGACGCTGCCTCAAAAAAAAAACAAAAAAAAGTTGATCTTCATATCCTGAGAAGATTCCAGTCTTCATGACTGTGATTCGGGTGGGGACCCAGACTGTTTTCTTTAATGTGCCAACCTCTTTGCCAGCTGCTGTTTTAATTCCTCCCGAATGCATCTTTTGTGGGCGTGAGTTCTCTTTCCCTGGAGCCCTTGGGCTACAGCCATACTTGTACTGCACTTTGGGCTTCGGTTACAACCAACACTGACTATTCCTGTGTATCTGTGAAGGTGGGGGTGGAGAGTGCGTGGTTTATAAAGTAGCAGATGGAGGTGTGTACAGGGATGTGTCACTGAAACTCCCCTCTTGGGCCCTATTTCTCCAGGGTGTAGGATGCATAGTTGGCTGACAAGTGCCTTCTGTGAGATGAGTGGCACAGGAAGTGCCCCTCCCACTCCCTGGCCTCTGGAACTCAGCCCAGATGGCTTTCGCCCAAGCACTGGTGATAAGTGCATCACGGCCTTGTGCAGGGCAGAGCTAGTTCCCAGGGAAGTCAGAGATGAAGTATGGCATTTCTTTGGCCATCTCCTGAGGTCTCAGTGACATCAGTGGTGGTAGTTTGTGCTCATATTTTGCCCCAAGGAGAACCTCAGTCACTTGGGCAGTGTGTGACATGGTTGGGGAAAGTCTGGAAAGCTAGTGTCTGTGTGGGCTGAGCTCCTGCACATGCCAGTTCTTTCCTTTCTGACAGTGTTAAACATGACCTTGGGTGTGTAAATACATAAAATAGGTGTGTGAATCAAACATTACTCATAATCAGAAATTTATTTTTTGTTGGTTTGCTTGTTTTTGAGGCACAGTCTCCTTGTACCCCTAGATGGCATAGAACTCACTATATAGACCAGGGAGCCTCGATCTCACGGAGATCCTCCTGCCTCTGTCTCCTCAGTGCTGGGATTAAAGGTATGTGCCACTAATCCCAGCTCATAAAATTTATTTTATTGTTGGGGCTGGAGAGATGGCTCAGCAGTTAAGAGCGCCAACTGCTCTTGCAGAGGACCCAGGTTCAATTCCCAGCACCCACAAGGCAGCTAAGAACTGTCTTTGAGCCAGTGGTGGAGGCAGAAGCAGGTGGATCTCTGAGTTCAAGGCCAGCCTGGTCTACAGAGTGAGTTCCAGGCCAGCTGGGGCTATAGGGAGACCCTGTCTCAAAAAGTCAAAGAAAAAAAGAAGAAGAAGAAGAAAAAAAAAAGAACAGCCACATCACTCTCCTGCTTGGTTCCTCAGTAGCTCTACTGTCCAGTCCTTCTCTTCTCTCCAAAATCATCTTTTGCTTCCTGTGGTAGTTTGAATAAATCACATCCCCCATAGGCTCAAGCATTTGAACAATTGGTCTATCGTCCCCAGTTGATGCTGCTGTTTGGGCAGTCTTGGGTCTCCTAGGAGGTGGGGCTTGCTGGAGGAAGCACATCACTGGGGGCAGGCTTTCAGAGTTCATAGCCCCATCCCACTTGCAGTTTGCTCTCTCTGCTTCCTGTGCTTGCTTGAAGATGAGAGTTACCAGTTCTGCTCTATCCCCTACCATGCCTGCTGGCGGTTGCCATGCTTCATTTGACATTGTGTACTTTCTTTCTGGAACTGTAAGCCAAAATAAACTGTTCCTTCTATAAACTGACTTTGGCATAGTGTTTTATCACAGCAACAGAAAAGTAAAACTCTTCCCTACCCTTTCTGCTGTGCCAGTAGTTATGAATGGCTTGGGCTAAAGTGTTTCTCACAGTTTCATCTGAGTAGAAATCCTTTCTTTTTCCTAAACCTCTTTGGTGCTACCCTATTCACTCTTTAAAATGGGCCAGACACAATTCTAAAGTCATTCCCAATACTTAGAAAAAAGGAGACCCTAGTCACAAAATGTGATGAGCATTAAAGGTTACAGAACTGTATCAACAACCCGCTAGACCATCATCTCCAGACTGTTCCACTATCAGAGCCACAGCCCTAGCCACCACTGGAGTATCTAAATGATCTAATTCTAGCTGGGCCTGGTGGTGCTTGTCTGTAATTCCAGCACTGGAGAGGTAAAAGCAGGAGTGTGGGTCCAAGGTAAGTCTGGCTATATAACAAGTCTCTATCGCAAATAAATGAAAAGAATATTAACAATGATGGCCAAATCTATTACCAGCCCCCATACTGCTTCCTTTGCCCATACAACATCCTAGTATTTGTAGATTATTGCTCCTCTCTACCCCCTTTTCTTCTTATAGTGCTGGGTATTAAACCCAGGGCCTCATGCATACTAGGCAAGTGCTTTATTCTGACCTCTGTTCCCAGCTGTGTTGGTTGATTTTTATTGCCAACTTGATTAGATCCCAAATCAACTAGGATAGTGAGGTACACTACTAGAGAGGATTAACCAAGGGAGGGCAGCCCACCCTAAATGTAAGTTGCACCATCCCAAAGGGCCCAGATAGAGTAAAAGAAAAGAGAAAAGAGATAACCCATGGAGGGCCAGCATGCTTCCTTTTCTGCTTCAGAACCTGACGTGAGCTGAATTGTTCTGCTCCCCCTCCCCCTCTCCACCATGAGAAAATAAACACTCTGAAACTTTGAGCCAACAGAAATCTTTCTTGATTCTGCCAGGTATTTCATGAGAAAAGTACCTCATCAAGTACACTGATGAGAAGAGTAGCCAATATTCCACCCTATCCTGCCTTGTTCCTGAGAGTTTTCTACCTCTATCCCACATTCACTCCCAGCATCCAATCACTACCTAGTTCTTAAATTTGTCTACACCATCTCATCTCTACTGCCTCACCCCAAACCAAACCTTCCTTGACTCTCACCTAGAAGACTGCAAAAGCTTCTCTCCTCACTGGCTCCTGCTTCCTCTTCAACCCGTTACCCCCTTGTACCCAGACTGACCACATTTTCTGAATGGAAGTTTGATCTCATCAACCTAGCTAAAATACCATGGCCTTTACCCTAAGATAAAGAATAAATTGCTTGTCGATGGAAAGATTGCTCAGTGGTGAAGAGCACTGGGCGCTCTTACAGAAGATCTGGGTTCAGTTACCAGCACCCACATGGCTGCTAACAACTGTTTGTAACTCAAGTTCCAGGGATCCAACACCCTCTTCTTACCTCTAGAGGCATTGCATGACATGGGTACACTTATATACATGCAGGCAATACACTCACACACATAAAATAAAAATAATAAATTTTTTAACTAAAAAGAATAAATTACTTAACTATGGTCACCCTCTGCCTAACTACATCCCTTCAAATCACCTTCTGCCTGACACCCTTACTTCATCATCCTAGAATCAAATAGCTTCTTATCAAATGCTACTTAGAATCGCTGCATATCCCAGCTCTTCTTTTCTCTACCTAATTTCTACTCAGGCATTAGGCCTCAAATTAAATGCTGTTTCCTCAGGAAAGCCTTTCCTGGGTCAGATGCAATCTCCTTATGCGGTATTCTATGTTCTTTTGTTGTTTTTATTTATTTTATTTTGTGCGTATGTTTTGTCTGGATGTATTTAAGTGCATCTACATCATGCAATGCTCATTGAGGCCAGAAGGTGGTATTAGATTCCCTGGAACAGTCCAAGGACTGTTGTTAGCCACCATGTAGGTTCTGAGAACCAAACCTGGCTCCACTGCAAGAGCAGCCAGTGCTCTTAACTGTTGAGCCTTGACTTTGTGCTTACTTAATCTTTGTACCATTTACTATTACTAAAATAGGGTTAGGGGCTGGAGAGATGGCCTAGCGGTTAAGAGCGCCGACCGCTCTTGCAGAGGACCCGGGTTCGATTCCCAGCACCCACATGGCGGCCGAGAGCCTTCTGAAACTCCAATTCCAGGAGAACTCCAGTTCCAGGGGAGTCCGACACCCTCTTCTGACCTCCGCAGCATTGCACGTCACGTGCACAGACTTGCATGCAGACAATACATTCATACACATATGGAAATAAATAATAAAAAAAAAAGAAAAAAAATTCACATTGATTTTAGACTTAAAGATTATGTAATNAGGAGAACTCCAGTTCCAGGGGAGTCCGACACCCTCTTCTGACCTCCGCGGCGTTGCACGTCACGGGTGCACAGACTTGCATGCAGACAATACATTCATACACATATGGAAATAAATAAAAAATAAAAAAATAAATTAAAAAATAAATGTTTAAAATAGGGTTAAGTCATGTGAGCCCCATGCACACAGGACAAAGCCTATTTTGTTCACTCTTATAGTCATAGTGCCTAGATTGATAACTAGCCCCTATAAATGCTTACTATTTGTGCAATTAATGTGAACTAGTCTTGAATTAAAATTAATGTGTTACCTCTCCCCCATTGTCAGATGTTAAATATCTCTCCTCTTTGTCTTCGGTCCACACGGAAGAGACATTATAATTACCTGTAGATGTATTTGCTTTTGACTTCTTTTTGGCTGTCCATCCTTCACCTTTCACCCCCTCTACCTGAGAGTCCCCTCAGGGTGGAGTAATTATGTTTGTTTGAAACTAATGGAGCTGAATGGGGAAAGGTCTGGACCAAAGGTGAAGACTCATAGTGGAGTGCTCAGAGGCAGGAGTCCTTTCACAAGAGTAAGTCTAGAATGGAATCCTGCAGATTATGCTTGATTAGGAGGCGGGGGAAGAGGGGATGGTAAAGTAGGCAGAAGATCTGGAGACCAGGGAAGCCAAGCAAGTCTTTCAGGAAGGAAGGGAGAGTCACTGGTTCTGATTTTACTGAAGGAATGGGGAAGTTGAGCACTGAATAAAGATGTGAATTCTACCAAAAAGGAGGAACTTATGCATGGTTTTAGTAAAGTCGTGGTCGTAACAGCCAGACTGCATGAGCTGCAGGAGGCTCTAGTTCCCAGGAGGAAGCTTAGGCTGTTTGTAGAAATGGCTCAGCAATATGGAGGCCAGTCAGGCTGCCTCATTTAGACAGAGTAAAATGAGCTCTAGAATGTCCTCATGTCTCCCCTGGCTCTTTTAAGTACAGAATGGACTGGGAGTTCATTTCTCTTGTCTCACAATGAGCACAAGAAATACCATTTTCACAGCTGGCATGAAGTAAAAGTATGCTCCTTCCTCAACTTCCCACAAACTTGCACAAGGATTGCCCTTGTTACTCAGGCCTATTCAGAGAATGCAAGAGGAATATTAAATATAAACAAGTCCATTTTCTTCACAAAAGGAACTAAAATATATTTCTTTACCAAGGATGGTTGTGAAGTATTTTTACAAAGATCCTCTGTGGTAGGCTTTCAAAAAAATGTGGTCTACAGCAAGTATGCCAAGAGTTAGTATGTCATTTCTTTCTTTCTTTCTTTCTTTTCTTTCTTTCTTTTCTTTCTTTCTTTCTTTCTTTCTTTCTTTCTTTCTTTCTTTCTTTCTTTCTCTCTCTCTCTTCTTTCTTTCTTTCTTTCTTTCTCTCTCTCTCTCTTCTTTCTTTCTTTCTTTCTTTCTTTCTTCTTTCTTACTTTTGGTCTTTTTGGAACAGGGTCTCCCTTTAGTCCCAGCTGGCCCAGAGCTCGCTATGTACACCAAGCTGGCCTTGAACTCACAGAGATCTGCCTGCCTCTGCCTCCTGTGTGCTGAGATTAAAGGCATATGCCACCACGCCTGGTATGAATTACTTTCTTGACATGTCTGACAATATATTCTCCTGGTATAAGGGAAATGTGAACAAATTCTTAATAAGGAACAAAACTTAACTAAGAAAAGTTCCCCAACCTTCCAGGTAGAGAAATTTGGCCAGTGTTCAACTTAAAGAGGCCTCCACAGAATCCCTCAGTCAAACCCTTTGTTCCGTAATGTGATTCTTCCCAATAACTGGAAAACCCAAGCAATGCTGTCCCAAACAAACCTCAATAAATTGTAAGAGTTGACTGAAAGTCACAAAAGACAGGTTGATGGAGATTCTCTCCACAGCACCTTGACACTGCAGATCTCACTAGAGAAATTGCTCTAGGAAACTTCCAGTAACACCAGCTGAATTCATAAGCTGCTGACAGATAAGCAAGGTTCTTAGCTGACCTTAGATAAAAGCTGACAACTTAATGCAGAAGTTCTCAATCACAAGCAGTGTACAAACTTGGATTGGGAAATATATGCTCCACTAATTTCTAACTGGAATTTAACATTTTCTTCTACTATGAATGTGGGCAAAAAGCTACCTGAACTAGCAGAAATTTCAAAGTTTGCATATCACTTTACAGTTGTGGTAAATATTTTGAAATATTATTATTACTACTTATTAGGGCCACCACCGGACTTTTATTTAATGAATATAAAGTGGCATAAATAGTACAAGTTTGGAGCTTTAAAAATTACTTTGGGGAGTCAGTGAAGATGGCTCAGTGGGTAAAGGTGCTTGCGGCCAAGCCTGATGACCTGAGTTTGATCCCTAGGATCCACATGGTGGAAAGAGAAAACTGACTCCCACAAATTGTCCTCTGACTTCCACATGTGCACTGTGGCACTTGAGTGCACACACCCCCACACCCATACCCACACTCTAAATGTGAAAAAAAGAAATAAAAAAAAATCAGAATACTTTTAAAATTACCGGGGCTGGAGAGATGGCCTAGCGGTTAAGAGCGCCGACCGCTCTTACAGAGGACGTGGGTTTGATCCCCAGCACCCACATGGCGGCTGAGAACCGTCTGAAACTCCAGTTCCAGGAGAACTCCAGTTCCAGGGGAATCCGACACCCTCTTCTGACCTCCGCGGCATTGCACGACACGGGTGCACAAACCTGCATGCAGACAATACATTCATACACATACAGAAATAAATTAAAAAAAAATTACCTTGGTAGCTTTATTTCATTGTAACTAGATTTTGCCATGATTCTAAATGCTTTGTTTTATCCATTTTAAAAACCCATCCTGAGTGTTGGTAGGCTTCACCAGAGGATCAGTAGTGTCTGTTCCATAACAGAGCTTAAGAACTCTTGATCTACAAGTTATAAATAAAGTTTAACTTGCTGGCCAAAGATATGAGTAGCAGATTCTATTTTCACTATTTTGTAGCCATGAGAAGCTGGAATCTAACTACCCTTTCTGCAAAGTAGTGGTTGTTGTTGTTCTTGTAGGAATAATCATTTAGTTGTATTCTGTGCAACATAATTTTGGTTTAAATGCAAGAAAGAGGGATATTCATCTTCATTTTGGGTTATCTGTTAACCTAGAATGTTTCCTCTTAATTGCTAGGACTGGTACAGACCCCCAGATGACTAAGCTCCAAGATGAACCTCTGGGGAAACTCTGAGGTCATCCAGGCATTCCTAATGAAGCCACTATCCTTAGAAAGCAACTCTGAAAGAAATTTCTAGCCCAGGAGAGCAGCTGAACATAGAAGGTAGCTTGCTTCAAAAAGCATTTGAGTCTGCAAGTAACTCTAAAGTCAACAAGCACTAGAAACTGGGCATGGTGATGCACACTTTTGATCCCAGCACTCAAGAGGCAAAGGCAGACAGATCTTTGTAAGTTCAAGGCCAACCTGGTGTACATAATGAGTTCCAGGCCATCTGGAGCTACAGGGAGACCCTGTCTTGAAAAAAAAAAAAAAAAAAAAAAAAAAAGCCCTGGAAACTGAGTACAGTGGCACACAGGAGACTGAGGCAGAGTGATCTTCTTGAGCTCATGGGTAGCCTAAGAGCCATAGTGCAGCCTACCTGAAAACCAAAAAGAAAGTACCAGAAGAGAAATCATATCTAGTGGTCTTCTTCTGTGATTTGAACATATTTTGTTGAAATTACTATGTCAAAACTGTTTTATAAGGTTTTAACATGCCACAGGATCCACCAGTTGCTGCTTAGCAGAAAGAGACATTAGATAAGCAAACCCAATTTGGTCACTTGGGTGCCTTTAAATTATATGGATATTACTGCAGATTTCTTTGCCAAAGGAACATTTTACAGGGGAAAAAGTCTCTGTACTGACCTCAAAATATAGAATTTCAAAGCTTCCAAACAGTGTTACCCAAGAACCCTGACACCTGTAGGGTCTGCTAAAGGCACCCAAGCAGAATACTGTTCAAATTCCCAAGAACACTATTTGGATGACCAAGGCCAACATTCTCTGTGGAATTTTTTTTTCCTGCTCTCACTATTGGAGATTTTGCATCTATCCTATTGGTTGCAAACTTTCTCCCAGGTACCTATTTGATTACAACACATTCTGTGAATAAACAAGAAGATTGTAGTCCTTGTGCTTTAAGCATAACATACTGTTGTGGGAAACAAAAAGAGCAAGTATAAGTTTGCCTTGGCATAACACTTCTCTGTACCCTTCACCCTGTAGCTGGCCTTGAACTCACTGTGTAGCTAAAGAGGACTTTGAACTTCTGGTGCACCTACGTGTCCCTCCAAGTGCTGGGATTACAAATGTGTACTAAAACACAGAGTTCTCATGGTGCTCATGATGAACTAAGGCCTTTTGCATGCAAAAAAAAAAAAAAAGAAAAAGAAAAAGAAAAAGAAAAGCACTCTACCAACTGAGTTACATCCCCTGCCTGACCCAGGACTTCTTGAGGATGAAGAAATTATAAAGGGCTTTCCATGATACCATATTGAGAAATAAAAATCTATTCATAGCAATGCGAATTTGCAGAATGCAGAACATTAGGGGCTCTCCATTCCTCTGGAATGCTGATGTGCACAGTAGCCTCCTGGGTATGAGGTTACCATGCACATGCGGGAGTCTGGGGGGGGGGTTCCTGACCAGCTCTCTGGGGATGTCAGGATGCTACTGGGGTCCTCCAACAAGTGGATAATGTTGGAGCCAGGGCTAGGTTTACTATAAGTAACACCAAGTACCCTACAGCTCAGAAACATTTTAAGGGCAACCCTAAAACATGTCCATAAAAGAGGGTATTTCCACAGTTCTGTGACTCTAGTCACTTTTTGTTTTGCTCCCTCCAGTTGACCTAAAAAATCCTAGGGGAAAAAAAGCACAGTGAAATATTATCTATAGATATCAAAGTGTCATTTTTCCTTAAGGAATAAAGGTTATTTTATCATTAATGTGCTTATAGGCATTAGAGATGTAGCATCAGTGGTGGTGTGTATGCCTAGTGTAAGTAAAGTCCTGGGTTCAATCTCCAGAAAAAAAGTCTGGGCCAGTGAGCTGACTTGGCCCAGGGGGTAAAAGTGCATGCCATGTAAGCCTGCAGAGCTAGATTTGACCCCTAGAATCCATGTAAAGGTAGACGGAGAGAATCGATTCCATGAAGTTGTCTGATGACTTTCACATGTGCGCTGATATATGCATATGTGTACATACATACATACACATGTGCACACGTTACTACAATAAATAATTTTTTAAGTCTATGATATTCTTCACAGAAATTTTGAGGACTTTTCTTCAAACTTTTCGTTTAAGAGGATACTGCTATCACATTAGTAATTTACTCTTAATCCAAAATGTTACATTTATTTTATTATGTAGAGAATTGTACTTTTTGTAATGGAGGTAATTACCACCATTAACACTTGGTTGTATTTTCAGAAAGCACATTTCTTAAAGAGAGTACTTACCTAACCAAATGCTTTTGTGCCTTATTTCCCCCATGAGGCTGAAGGAGATTTGTTTCTGCAAAGTATACAGCACAAATCTCTTTAGAAGTACTGTTTACTTCCTCTTCTATTTTTAAAGCATTTGCATTTTTAATGCTCCTAGTTTATTATACCATAATTCCCAGTAGCACAGTCAACATACATTATTAATACTTCCTACTCTGAGGCAGATCTAAAGATGTGCTTAGCACAATCTATCTACTGATGCTGCAGATAATGGGAATCTAAAACCAGCACTCCTGCTCATGAATACTCCATTACAAAGAAAATGACCTTCCAGAATTCTCTGAAACCTCAATATGGATTTTCCTTAAGGAAACGTACAGGGAGTGTTTGGAAGAAGAAAAGCCGCTCATTTTTTTTTTTTTTACTATAACTGATAAAAAGGCTTTTCCAGGGATTTTCCTTTAATTTTGAGAAAGGCTTTAGAGATGTGCTACCTTGAGACAACTATATTTTTTCTTCTCCCTCCTCTTCCTCCTCCTCCCTCCTCCTCTTCCTCTTCTTCCTCCTCTTCCTCCTCCTTCTTTTAAATATTTATTTCTATTTTATGTGTATGAATGTTTGCCTGCATGTATATGTATGCAACCACCTGCATCAGAGTCCCTGGAACTGGGGTTACAGATGGTTGTGAGCTGCTATGTGGGTGCTGAGAACTAAACTCAGGTCCTGTACAAGAGCAGCAAGTGCTCTTAAATGCTGAGCCATTTCTCCAGCCCCTCTGCTTCTTTTGTAAATGAGGTTTTGCTACTTAGTCCAGGATGACTTTGAATTCATCATCCTTTTGCCTCTGCCTCTCAAGTGCCAGAATTGCAGCTATGTACTACCATGTCCAATTATTCCTTTAAATACTGCCAATGCTGGCTGGGCATGGTGGTGCACGCCTTTAATCCCAACACTTGGGAGGCAGAGGCAGGCAGATCTCTGTGAGTTCAAGGCCAGCCTGCTCTACAGAGCAAGGTCCAGGCCAGCTGGGACTAAATGGAGACTCTGTCTCAAAAATACCAAAAAAAAAAAAAAAAAAACCAAAACAAAACCGCCAATAAAGAGTTTTAAAGGGAAATCACATGACCAGGTATGTACCCGCAGTCTTACAGGGAAATCACATGACCAGAAATGTCCCCACAGTCTGTCTTTTTACAGCTCCTTCTACTTTGCAAGTAAACAGAGCAAACAGAACACGGGGCCTAGAGTAACAACTTAAAAAGCCCAACAGCACAGAACTCACACACACAGATCCGGACTTGTACGAGCCTCTGTACAATGACCCTCCTGACATGTGCTCCCTCCTCCAGGTTTCCCATCGGTTTGGGCTGTGGCATCTTGTTTTCTGGGCTCTTTTGTTTGATAATCTATGCCTCTTAGAAGAAGAGCTTGTGTCTTCCTCCTACACACAGCTGAATTACTTCTCTGTTGCTGTGATAAAGCACTATGACCAAGGCGACTTACAGAAAGTTTATTTGGGCTTACAGGACCAGAGGGAGAGTCCATAATGGTGGGGGGAGCATGAATGATCAGGCAGCCAGAGCAGAAGCTGAGAGCTCACATCTTCAAACATGCACAAGAAACAGAGAGAGAAAAATTAAAGTGGGTCAAGGCTAGAAACTCTCAAAGTCTGCTCCCACTGAGGTACTTCTCCAGCAAGGCGGCCCCTCCTAGGATCCCATAAACACCTCTCAAATAGTACCACCAACGGGAACCAGATATTCAAATACTTGGCACCTATAAGGGACACATAAAATTACCACACCAGGAACTGGAGGGATGGATCAATGGTTAAGAGCACTGGCTGTTCTTCCAGAGGACCCAGGTTCAGTTCCCAGTACCCACATAGCAACTAACAACAATCCTGCCTCCAGTTCCAGGGAATCCAATGGCTTCTTCTGGCTTGCTGCACTTACATGGTACACTTCCATAAAGAAGACACTAGATCCAAACAAAGTAACAAGGAGCAGTTGTTCCAAAAGAAACAGTGCACAAAGCAAGTTATCCCCATTATGTATCTTATGGGGTACATATAAAAGTCATGCAAAGAGGTATGACCAGAGTATACATTCAATAAGTCCACACCTGTTTGGCTACTGCCCAGACTGAGCCATGGGACTTTTCAGCCCCCAGAAGTTTCTTTTATGTCTCTTTTCAGTGAACCTGCATTAAAAGTTACCACACTACTCCACAATACTTCCTCAGAGGTTAAAGTTTAATTTTTTATTTAAATTATGTGTATAGGTGTGTGCCTGGGTGCAGCTATATGCGCTGGAGCACAAGTACCCAGAGAGGTCAGAAGTGCTGGGTTGCACTGGAGCTGGTGTTACAGGCAGTTCTGAGCTGCCTAATTTGGGTTCTGAGAATTCAGGTCCTCTGCAAGAACAGTAAGTGTTTTTAACCACTGAGCTATCTCTCTAGCCTGAGGTTAAGTTCTTATAACTCACTGAGTCAGTCATTTCTGTGTCTTTCTGTGCCCATTAAAAACCTGAAAATAGGGCTGGAGAGATGGCCTAGCGGTTAAGAGCACCGACTGCTCTTACAGAGGACCCGGGTTCGATCCCCAGCACCCACATGGCGGCCGAGAACCGTCTGAAACTCCAATTCCAGGGGAATCCGAGACCCTCTTCTGACCTCCGCGGCATTGCACGACACGGGTGCACAAACTTGCATGCAGACAGTACATTCATACACATACAGAAATCCGATACCCTCTTCTGACCTCCGCGGCATTGCACGACACGGGTGCACAAACTTGCATGCAGACAGTACATTCATACACATACAGGAATCCGATACCCTCTTCTGACCTCCGCGGCATTGCACGACATGGGTGCACAAACTTGCATGCAGACAGTACATTCATACACATACAGAAATAAATAAAATTAATAAAAAAAATTTTAAAAAAATTAAAAAAAAAACAACCTGAAAATATAGCTGGGCATGGTGGCCCACACCTTAAATCCTAGCACTTGGGAGGCAGAGGCAGGTGGATCTTTGTGAGTTTAAGACCAGCCTGGTCTATAGAGTGAATTCCAGGACAGCTGGGGCTAAGCATTGTAAATAGCAGTTTTGGGCCCTCCCACATCAATTAGCAATTAAGAAAACCCCTCACAGACATGCCCACATCTGATGGAGCAAATTCCTCAATTAATGTTCCTTCTTCCCAGGTGAATCTAGTTGTGTCAAGTTGGCAAAAACTAACCAGCCCCCTTCTATGTAATTCTTGCCTACAGAAACCAGAAGAGGTTCAAGCATTATGTCACTTCTAATGATGGCTCATAGTTTGCAATTACATTCATTTTTTTTTTCCCTACCTTTTCCTATAAGGAACACACTAGGTTGCTGTACTTTTTTTTTCTAGTATGTAAAAATGCAAGTACAAGAAGAAAATACACACACACCTGGCTCTTCACATTTCCAGTACTCTATAGTCCAGGTCTTCATCCTCTTATCACCTAATGATGGATGTTATGCCTTGAAACATTTCTGGCAAGGAGTAGGATGGAACAAAAAAGCCAAAAGTATATGCGAGTTGATTTTGTTCTTTAAGGCTTCCAGAAGTCCCACCTAGGAGCTTTACTGTATGTAGCTGTATCAGAATTTCTCTCCTTAGACCAGCACTGTCCAATAAAAAATAAATTGTAATCTACGAATAGGAGCAGCATGTTCATCCCCGACCCCAGCTGCTGGGGGTCAAACCCAGGGCTCCACTTATAGCATGCATGCACTGCCATGAGATTGTACTCAGCTTCAAAAAGCGTAATTAACATTTTCTTGTAGCACATTTAAAAGGTAAAAGGGGTCTGGGGGTGTGTATTAGAGCATTTGATTAGCAGGGGTGAAGCGCTGTGTTCAATCCCCAGCATTGCAAACAAACCAACAAACAAGCAAACAAGTGAATGAAAGAAATGAAGGTGATTTTAAGAACTCATTTAACTCAGCATATACAAACCATTTTAACATGTGAGCAATACTTTTAAAATTGAGATATTTCGGGGCTGGAGAGATAGCCTAGCAGTTAAGAGCACCGACTGCTCTTGCAGAGGACCCGGGTTCGATCCCCAGCACCCACATGGCGGCAGAGAACCGTCTGAAACTCCAATTCCAGGAGAACTCCAGTTCCAGGGGAATCCGACACCTTCTTCTGACCTCCGCGGCGTTGCACGACACGGGTGCACAGACTTGCATGCAGACAGTACATTCATACACATACAGAAATAAATAAAATTAATTAAAAAAAATTAAAAAAAAAAACCCAAAGGAGGAGGTTTGAAGTTCCCCCAGCAGCTGAATGTGTAGGATTACTTAGAATGTTATGTAGCCAGAGAGGGCATGCCCACACCTTGTCCCAAATGCCTCTTCCATCTGGCCGTTCATCTACATGCTTTGTAACAACTTTTTTTTTGTTTTTGGTCTTTTTGAGACAGGGTCTCCCTGTAGCCCCAGCTGTCCTGGAACTTGCTCTGTAGATCAGGCTGGCCTTGAACTCACAAAGATCCGCCTGCTTCTGCCTCCTGAGCGCTAGGATTAAAGGCGTGCGCCACCTGGTAAATGTACATGAAGTGTTTCCTTGAGTTCTATGAACCATCTTAACAAATTAACTGAATCCAGTGTTAGGGATCTGGACTAGGAGCAGTCTGTGGGATCTGATGTTACCTCTAGACAGTGTCAGAATGGAGTTAAATTACACGACACCCTGTCTAATTAGTGTTCACTGGAGAATTTGTTGATGGGGGAACCCATAAACTTTTTTTTTTTAGGATGAGTCTCCTTATATTGTCCAGGTTGCTCTTGACTTCTGGCCCAAGCCATACTTTCACCTCAGCCTCCCAAGTAACTTGAACTATAGGTGGGTGACACACATGTTTATACTAGAGGTGAAGCATTTCTCTCTCTCTCTCTCTCTCTCTCTCTCTCTCTCTCTCTCTCTCTCTCTCTGTCTCTCGGCAGTGGTAGTAGCAGAAGCAAAAAAATTGCTTTTCTAGGAACAAACTGTTTACTTTTCATTGGAAGTCCTTTGAACCAATCACTTAAAATAAGAATGTGAGACAGAGAAGACCAGGTAAATGTGTGTCTATCTCCTTGACATTAGCAGATACTGATTCAATGAAGTCTGGCTTGATCTCAATTTAAGCAAATAAATCTCATCCAGGATGGCTTTTTGCAACCCTTCAGTGTGGAATTATTCTTCTACAGGACAAGTATTTAAAGACAAAATTTCAATGATGAATTCAGAGACACTTGCTTTTTTCCAGTTTCCTTCATTAGGTTTGCCGCACTTTGAGAGTTTCTGGCAGGGAGGGTTATGTTAGGTCACACTTATTTATAGTTCCCCTTTACTGCAGTAGCTACTCTAGCAGCCATACCTATCATTTGTCATGTAACTGAAGTGTTCCCTCACATGCCACACCCTTTAAGGCTCGGAGAGGGGAGTTCACTTTTCTTTGCCTTCAACTTCTTCTATACGTTTCCATCACCTTTCATTTTCTTATTCGCCTTGCCTCTAGTTAACCCTAACAACTTTTTGAAATTACCATTTCCATCCCTTAAGAGTATATAGCGATTAAAGAATTTCTAGTTATTACAGTTTCTGAAATAAATATCCTCCAAAATCCAGTCGTGTGTGGGCACAGATGCGGGAAGGCATGGTCCCCTGTTGCTTTCAAGGGCGCGAGGGTTTACTGTTCTAGTACTTTGAGAACACTGACACTGAATTAGAAAATTCCAGGTAGGTCAGTAACTGTGTCAGCAGCCATAGAGATTGGCTAAGAATTTTGCGAAAGACACAGCCCTGCATATATTAATAACCACTGCTCAGAAAAATACAGCTTCCCTAACGTACTTTGTGTTTCCGGGCTCTCCTCCTCCCTTTTTATTCTCCTGCATTGTCCATGTCCCTCCACCGGTGGCTCAGGATGGACTCGCATCACAGCTTCCTCTCGCCAGTGGGACTCCGAGTTTGGTACCCTCCACGCCGCCGCCGCGCCTGCGCACAGCGTTTTCTCGCGTGAACGCGCTGCGCTTGCCCCTGGCAGTCTGCGGGCCCGGGGAAGTCCCTGGCGTGGGCCAGGATGGGCCGGGCGTCCGGGTACCGGCGAGCTCTTCTAAAGCACATCCTTTTTCCCGCCCTAAGGACCATGGTTGTGCCAAGGCGCGCGGCCTTAGAACAGTTAACCTCCAAAGAACTCCGCAGAGGAAGGTGCAGCCGGGAGGCACCGGAGCCGGGGGCGGAGCCAGGCCGGAATTCCGCCCCGCGCCCGCTCCCAGTCTCCCATTGGCCTGCGCGCCTGTCCATCTTCCCGGACCCGCCGGCCCGCGCCTCTTTCTCCGCTACCTCTTCGCGTGTGGGGCCGCCCCCCTCCAGAGCTAGCCGGAGCTGGCGCCGGCTGCCGGGAGCTCGGAGGAGGGCAGGCCGGGCGGCGCCGGGGCTGAGCATCACAGGGCAGACTGTAGCGCCGCGGCCTCTGCGCCTGCAACACCACCTGTCGCCGGCGAGGCGTCTGGTAAGGCGCGGAGCGGGCCGCCGGGCGTGGCGGGGCGGGCACGGGCCTTTCCGGACCGGTCCGGGAGCGGCGCGTGCGGCCCGAGCCCGGCGGATGGGCAGCGGGTCGGAGGGAGGGGCGCGCCGCGGCTAGTCCGGCTTCCCGGGGCCGCGGGCCGGGCTCTTCCTGTCGTACTTCGTGGGGTTCCTGGCTGGCTGGCGTCAGGACCCCCCTGCTTTCCGCTCGGAGTCCAGCCCTGTGGCCTCCAGATCTTGAGCATCTCTGTCTTTTTCCCTCCCTCGCGGGTGAAAGACCTGTTTTGTGTCTTGAAACCTCTTTGGCAAGATCTCCTCAGCCGAGACCAGAGAGGGACGGGAGTTGGGCCGTGTGTGTGTGTGTGTGTGTGTGTGTGTGTGTGTGTGTGTGTTCCTCATTTTAAAAGAAAGAGTTGCTGCAGGCTAGAAAGTTCTAAGATTGGCGTGGTTCTGTCCATTCAGATGAAATGGCATCTGTGCTCTAGGATTGGCAGGTGACTCTGAGACTTATAACCAACTCCGCGAGTGGCTTTCGATTTGGCTCTTTTGAATAAAGATCATTCTAGAACATGTATATTGCTTGTGGTGAGAAGCAGGATGAAAACTGACCTCAACAGAAGTGCACCCTGACAAACAGGGACTATCCTCTTAATGCTTGTGGCAGTCACTTCTTAGCAGAACATTGTTGCTTCTGCTGTGTTGGAATTGTTAATAACTGGCAGCGCTGTGTTAGAAATGGACTGGGCACTGTTCTTTAAATGCATGGGCTCAGAAGAACCCTTTCAGCTTCGGGCTGTTATCACCCAGTATATGATCGAACAAATGCTTTGGAACACCAGGTAACTCAAGACCCGCAGTTTTTAAGTGAAGGCCTAGTTTCAAATTCATGGCTAGCTCTGTAGCTCTACTCCCTATTACCATATATGGTACTTATGCATTGTTTATATTGTCAAGCTGATTGCAAACTAACAGAACATTTTATCTTTAATTTCTAAGTATTTTGGAAGTTACTCAAGAAATTTGTATCCCCTAATTAAATTACAAAGTTACTATGCCTTTCATATAATTGCTGTAAGAAGCTGATTGTATATTATATAAATCTGTTACACGGTTTTCAGAAACACAAGAAAAACGTTTAATTCTTTGAATAATGGAACTTTAAGTAATTAGCTTTGAGCACTGGTTTGTAAGCTGAACCTGACTCTTGTAGCTATGAAGGCTTGAAAGTTAGCCACACTGGCCAGAAATGCTGATGTAATGCTTTCTGATGCATCGGTAGGAAACCTTGGGCAATGCTTTGGTAGAAGTTCTTCATTCTCTTGAAAGTAACATACTCCCCTTTAATAGCTGCTAATGAAAAAGAACTGCTTATGAGTTACATCCTTATAAGGAGTTTATAGGTTTTTAGTGTACTTAGGAAGATACATTTCAGACTCTTAAAGGAAAAGCTCACCATTTCAGAATGTTGTGCTTTTATTTTGCTTTTAGACAGAGAGGGAATCACATAGCCCAGGCTGGCTATCCTTGAACTTCTGCCCTGCTTCCTAAATTCTGGGATAACAGGACCACCACACCTGGCTCTTTTAGAATTATATTTGTAAGCTAAAAACTACCATGGTACTGCTCATGCCTTAATTGTATTTAATTCCACTTAAGAAGCATCTAATCTACACTAAATTTTATATTAAACTAAAATTCTGATTTATCATGAATTTCAGGGCAACTATATTTTAAGACAACTAACACTAAAATCTTTTCATTAATCTTAGGAGACAAAATTCACACTAAAAATTCCTTTTGGTTTTATAAAAATTGAAGTATCTTGCTGAAATCTAACTAGTTTATTTGAAGGTAATCATTTTGCTTATGTGGATGTATATTATACTTCTTTGTTCACTATAAATTTCAAAAGTGAGGGATTATCTTATTTCTGTAGATAAACATTGAAGGTGGTTTTTTTTTTCTATTCCCTGGATCTCTGCACTGTTCATATTCATATTCTTGGTTGAGATGGAGATTGGATTTGAGGTACATTAAGTGATAATCTTGATTTTCATAGCTGCTTAAAATGGATTTAATCATTAGAAAGTGTTGATGCAGAAACTTCCTGACGTTTAGAATGTAACTTCTGGACATGTTAGCCAGCGGCAGTAATACTTAATAATTAGCATTTCCGCAGCACTTAGAGGGCACTGGGATTGTCTACTATAAATCTTTGGGATGGGGTAGGAGGGAGCCCTGTCCTGTCGAGTAGTTCTTTGTTGCTTATCCTCAATTGAGTGATGAAAGAACTGTAACATAGTGAGGGTGTGATTTAACTCAGAATCAGTTGGCTAGCAAATGCCAAACCAGGGTTTAAATCCAAGCAGTTTATGGCTCCAGAGCTTGCCCCTAGCCCATTCTGCTAGCCCACCAGAGTTTGTGTTTTACTAAATAAACCTTAAGTTTGTAGTGATGGCGAAGCTATAAAAACTTCAGATGATTCGTGTACATACAGGCCATCATTCTGTCATTCTGTGAAAGCTTGCCCTCCCGTTTTCTTTTTCTTTGCGTTTGTGCGTTGTATCTGTGTGCACTCAGGTGTGGGGGCTTGAGGTTGGCCTCAAATTCTTCCCGTTACTTCTCACACCGATCCTAGAGCTCCACCTTTGGCCAAACCTGCTAGCCAGGGAGCCCCTAGGATCCACCTGTCTCCATCCCTCAGCACCAGAGTTACAGACACCTTGGTAGCTGGCTTTTTTATGTGGGTACTAGAGATCTGAACACAGATCCTCATGCTTCTGCAGCAGGCAGTTTACTCCTCAGCCCTCCAGTATTTTAATTGATTTGGAAAAATTAGTATTTCAAAAACTATTATTTTTATTTTATATGTACGAGTATTTTGCCCGGATGTATGTAAGTGTACCACATGCATGTAAAGCTTGCAGAGACTGATAAAAGGCATTGAATCCTCTGGAACTAGAGTTATAGATAGTTGTTAGCCACCATGTGGGTGCTGGGAACTGAACTCCAGGCCTCTGCAAGAGCAGCTGGTATTAGCCACTGAGCCATATTTTTGCATCCAAATCAGAATTCTAGTGGGGTGTGGTTGGTACCCAGAATGGACTTTATGAACAAGTTTTTATAAGTGTATGTGTTGGGTATTTGACACTATAAATGAAATTGCCAACCACGGATACCTTTTGTATTATGAATAAATATATCACATTGTTCTAGTTTTTCCTCATGTGGTCACAGACCCTTGAAAACTAGACCAACACCAATTCAAAGACCATTTGGAGTCACCAAGGTGACGACTCATGTTAAACTGGCAATTATCTTGAGTCCAGATTCAAGTCCAGGTCTGTCTAACTGCCAACTTGCTCATTACCGCAAGTCATGGCCTCTCTGGGGAACAGTGTCTAGGGTTCTGGTCTCTAGTGAACAGCTTTTCCAGGCTGTGATCATTTCATTCCTGCCCCCAGGGTGTAGGGGGCAATTAGTCTTCAGCAGCCTGAGGCCTTACAGTTGTAGTACAAATCCTATTTGTAAACAACCATCCAGAAAAGGAATTCCACTGTGTCCCTGTCCAAGAACTCCTTTGTATTAATAAGTGATTATTTTTGTTTTTTTTTAATTTATTTTTTATTTTTTTATTTCTGTATGTGTATGAATGTACTGTCTGCATGCAAGTCTGTGCACCCGTGTCGTGCAATGCCGCAGAGGTCAGAAGAGGGTCTCGGATTCCCCTGGAACTGGAGTTCTCCTGGAATTGGAGTTTCAGACGGCTCTCGGCTGCCATGTGGGTGCTGGGGATCGAACCCGAGTCCTCTGTAAGAGCGGTCGGCGCTCTTAACCGCTAGGCCATCTCTCCAGCCCCATAAGTGATTATTTTTGAAAACAGGGTGAATGGCCCTGTCCATAAGCAGAGAACAGGCATCCCCAGTGTCCAGGAGACCTGGAGCAAGCAGCCTGATATGGAATATTTGTTCAGAATTAAAGTATCTCCCTTCATTTGTTTCCTCGTTTTGCTTCTTATTCTAAACTGTCTCCCCTCATTTATAAAGCAAAGAGTTAGGTGTGTTTCCCCCATTTTTGTATGGTAATAAGGTCACCTGTTAATTTCTTTGTAATTGCCCTGAATTCTAATTTTGCCAAAGATTGTTCTTTTAAGTGGACTTTTAAAAATTTATGTCTACTTAGAGGTGCTATTAAAATTACTTTTATATTTTATCACTTAGTAATAAAATTAAATTCTAATGATTTGAATGTTAATACTTAATGTTAATATTAACATTTGAATGTTAATACTTTAGTTATAACCATCTTTTATAAATATTCTCTAATTTGAATATCACAGTTACCTGTGAAGTAGATTTAACAAGTGGGGTTACTTTTATTGTACAGTCTAAATTCAGTATTTGGTGGTAGAAGGATTTTAACCAGGAACCAAAAATAAAAAAGTACATTTCATATATCACAATACTGATCTTTTTTAAAAATTTTTTAAAAATTTATTTTTTTATGTGTATGAGTGTACTGTCTACATGCAGGTTGGTGCACCCATGTCGTGCAATGCTGAGGAGGTCAGAAGAGGGCATTGGATTCCCCTGGAACTGGAGTTAAAGACAGTTCTTAGCCGCCATGTGGGTGCTGGGAATCAAACCCGGGTCCTCTGCAAGAGCGCCGTAGCCATCTCTCCAGCCCCCACAATACTGATCTTAATTGCTGATTGCAAAATGTGTTTAATTGCTTTTGTTTAAAAAAAAAAAAACAACTAGGTTCTAAGCTGGGCGTGGTGGCGCACGCCTTTAATCCTAGCACTTGTGAGGTGGAGGCAGGTGGATCTCTGTGAGTTCAAGGCCAGCCTGGTCTACATATTGAGTTCCAGGACAGCCAGAGCTACAAGGAGACCCTGTCTCAAAAAGCCCAAAAAAAAAAGGTTCCATAAGATTTTAGATTTGCCTACCTCCCCAGTGTACTGCATCTACTGCTAATTTAATCCTTTGGTAGCAAAGTTTTCAGTGTGATAAACAGTGCAGTCTTCTTCTGGAAGAACCCTATGAATATATCTTCAGTTCTTTTAAAACTTTTTAAAATGGTAAAGCCAAAATTGAGGATCTTTCCTTAATTACCTGAGTGGCAGCTGTCCAGCTTTTTTAATACTTGTGTAACCATGTTTGAATGTGGGAGGAGAAAGCTATCTGTAACATGTTTTTCTACCACTGTTGCTATAATTAATAATATTGATAGTATGGTATTGCTTAGGTAGCTACTGAAAGTCCCAGAAACTCGGTGTATGAAGAATCCCTATTTACAGCCAACTGTACTTTCTGCAGAACATGAATAAATAAAAGTGATGTGGACCCATGTCATATAATAATGAAAAGATCTTTAGAAGTTACATTAAGTCATTTGACATTTAAAATTGGACTCTGAGTGAGAAAGTCTGACAAAGCTTGTTTTCTGTCATAAAATCAATGAGTTTGCCTAAAGTAGGCTTTATTTCTCTTCTAGATTGCACATATCCAGTAGATATTTAAATCATAGAGTGAGGTAGTGAAGATAACTCATAGGCACACAAAAAAGTTAAGAAAATCCTTGAGGCAAGCTGAATCCCAGCACTTAGTTCAAGGCCAGCCTGGGCTGGAGAGTAAGCCTCTATCAGAAAAGCAGAAGAGGGCAACAACATGTAGGGGACCACTGTCAAAGACTGCCACTATTTTTCGGGTTCTTAACCTCAGCCTTTAACCACTGCGCTATCCCCACTGCCCAGACTGCCACTATTTTTACAAGAAAATTACCCCATAGATAAAAACTTATACCAAGAAAGAGACTATATCTAGGTACTAGGGGTAGTAAGATAGCAGAATACTTCTGAAGGGTCTTGAGAAGGACTTTGAAATATTTAATGAAACAAGAATTTTAAGTTTAAAACATGAACAGGTAAATGTAAAAAGGTTCCAATAGATATATAGACTTAAAGTAGTTAAAGTGACAAAAATGGTATATCAGAAATAGATAACTAGGGTTGGAGATACAGCTCTGTCAGAGTTGGTAGAGTGCTTGTCTAATAGGCTAAGTGCACTGGGATTTGATATCCAGCACTGGTACATATCTGTAATCCTTGCACCCTGGAGGTGGAGGCAAGATCAGAAGTTCAAGGTCCGCCTGAAATATGAGAAAATCCTGTCTCAAAAATGAAAGGAAAGAGCTGTGACAATTTAGGTTAGAGAAATTATTTAATTAGTAAGTAAATTTTTGTTTTGAAAATAATATTTAGAGGAAAAGAAAGGACCTAGATTGAAGAGACAAAACCAATATAAGAGAAGTTTCAAGGGCTGAAAATTTTGGAACAGAAAAGGCAAGTCAGATTAGAACCCTGGACACAGTCACTGATGAGCACAGTGAAATACAGCTTGTCAGCTTCCATCTGTGAGCTTTAGCTGTTTTCATCTAAATTAAGAGGTTTAAGCTAGGTGATGTCTGGCACTTGTAACTAGTGGTTCGAGGAAAATCTACATATGTAAATCAACTAACTAGAGCAGTTAAGTTTAAGCTTATGAGTTTGGTTCCATCTGTGTATCTTTCTATGACTACATCTGCTCTTTATATAAGGAGTGTCAAGGAGCTAGGTGTGTGGTAGCTCATCCCTGTAATCCCACCACTGAGGTAGGAGGATTGCCTTGGTGTCTAGGTGAGGTCAGAACTACTGAATGATTCCATGCTTTAAAAGGAAGAGAAGGAGTAGGGGAAGGAAAGAGGAGGGAGAGACCAAAACAAACAACCCCTAAAAGACATGATGGTTGGAAGAGGGCACTTGGGAGAAGGGCTGGCGGGGTAGAAGGAGAATGAGGATGTGTGTGCATGTGTCTGTCTGTCCTTCTATCTCCAGGGTCATAATTACATATTAGTGTAGGGAGTGCTGTATGAATAGGAAGTACATTTGTTGTCTGTCCCTGTTCCTAGAATAGAGCTAAAACCCTTAGAGACCCCTGAGTGATAGGAATGTCTTGTTCTCTATTAGCCCTTTGAGTCCCTCATATTATGCTAATGAGATACCGGGTTGACCTCCAGAGAGCTCCAGGGTGGGGCTGGTTATCTCAGTGACTTGAGGTTTGGAACTTTCAGCCTCACCCATGACCCCTGGGAAAGGTGAGGCTGCACATTAAACTCATAAAGTCTAGAATAAGATTTCATGTGCTTCTAAGTTGCCAAGCACAAGAAAGAGAGAATATGGTGTGCTGTCCTCTGCCCCCTCCTTCACCTCCACCCACCCACCTTGCACTATACATCTTTTTATCTTTGATGTTCATCTACATCCTTTCTATATCCTTCATAACAAACCAGAAATGTAAGTAAAGTTTTTCTCTTGAGTATTGTGACCCATCCTAGCAAATTATCAAGCCATAAGGAAGCCGGTTGCTTAGAATTATCGACTATAATCTACTACTTGGAGTTAGTTGGCAACCAGAGTGGGGCCGGTCTTAAGAGCGTTGGATCCTTAACTTATGGGTTTGACACAGTCTCTGGGTCATGTCACAATTGAATCTACTTTCAGGGCATCCCTTGGAGAATTGAGTGTAGTGAGTCCCTGTCCATATCTGGTGTTGTACTGGAAGTATAGAAGGAGAGAGGCTGTGTCTTCACAGAATTGGTGTCTGAAATGTGTAAGAAGAAAGGGTTGCTTTACAGATAATTTTATTTTTTTAATGTTTCTATAGACAGTGGATCCATTAACCAGGGCAGGTAGTAAGTTATAGTCTTTGTTTCCAAAGAAGAGATTAGATGGGTGGGAGTCAGGGAAAAATGGAAACATCACTGTTCTTTTAACCACTACAGCTTCCAATCTCAAGAATCTCAACATAAAAAAATACATGAAATGATTTCATACAGGTAAATTTAAATCAGAAGAAAGCTCTTTGATTTTAGGTTCTCTAAGTCTTGCTATTCCCAAATGCTAAATTTAGGTGGGGTTTTTTTTTGTTTTGTTTTGTATTTTTTGGGTATTCAGGTCATCTATAAATTTATTCTCCTTAAAATTTTGGAATGAGACCAAATTCTTTGAAGTGAAAGCTGAAAGTCACACACAGCTTCTGTCCTTTCTTCTCACATTGTCCTTCCAGATCTTTATATACGTATTTATCTGTAAATTTGTAAATATTGTTTAAAAAACATAATTATTTTGTTTATCTATATATTTACTCTCTTCAATAAACACTTCCTGGGCTGGAGAGATGGCTCAATGGTTAAGAGCACTGGCTGTTCTTACAGAAGACCCAGGTTCAAATCCCAGTACCCACATGGCAGCTAATAACAACTGTCTGTAACTCCATTTCCAGGGGATCTAACACCCTCTTCTGTCCTCCTCAGGTGCCCCATGACATGGGTGCACTTAAACACATGCAGACATCACACTCATACACATGAAATAAAAATAAAGAAAAGAAAAAAATGTTTGAAAAGACATGCAAAAAAAAAAAAAACCCTCACTTCCTAAGGGACTCTTAACTCTGTTAATATCTAAAAATTTTTCTCATTCTCCCCCTAAAGAAATTAGTTACCTTTGAAGTTTTAATTGCTGGTTAGAACTGACTCATATACGTGGTCCTGGGAGAGATTTTAACAGTGCATTTGGGAAGATGTTGATCGTTAGCTTTCCATCTTTTTTCTAGTTCTTCCCACATGGTACTTTTTCAGCTTTTCTTTAAGGCCACACTTAATTCTTCAATTTCTTCCTTGAAGCTGAACCCTCTTATCTTGGCCTTGCTCTTTGCACAATGATTTTCCTGTTTTCAAAGACCACAAAACCCTTCAAATCATTTAAACAGTCTTTTCACTATATTCCCCACCATGCTTTGACTTTGAAGTTACCTGTATTCATGACTGGCATCTGTGGCAGTGTTGGAAGTCTCCATTCTTGCCTTTCACAGCTATGTGTTGGTGGAACCCCAAGCCTTAAACAAATGCCCTTGAAACAGTATATCATACCTTTTTTCTGAGCCTTGGTGGATGGCAGAAAAGGGCTTCAACCTAGGATGAATACTTGTAAAATCGAGTATTTTAGTGTCTAGGAAAAAATGATCAGCAATACTCATACACATAAAATAAAGGTAAATAAATAAAAAAAAAAAGAGGACAAAAAAACAGCATAGTCTTGAAACACTTTGAAGCCATTGTGTTGTCTGATGATAAAGTTTAAGGTGTGGTGCACATTTTTCTTCCTTAGAAAAATCCATTTGCTTCAGTATCTCCTGTTGGAAGCTGGGAGAAAAGTAAACAAAACTCTCAACTATCTTTGCAACTTTTGTGTAAATTTGTTATTAAAAAGCTTATTTTGCTGGATGTGGTGGCCTTTAATCCCAGCACTTGGGAGGCAGAGGCAGGTAGATCTCTGAGTTCAAGGCCAACCTGGTCCACGTAAGTGAGTTCCAGGACACCTGAGGCTACAGGGAGACCTTATCTCAAAAAGACAAAAATAAATTATTTTAAGTCATAATTTAGATGGCTCTTTTGAGATGGCTCTTTTGGTGTTTTTCTAGTTGATCAAACTAGATGTTTGCAGTGTACAAGGGCTTGGCTTTGTTAAGAGGTTCTTTGGCTTTGAAGTTCAAGGAACTTCAAAGTTTAAGGAAGCTCCTCCTCTTTTGTACAAAGTTTAAAAAGTGAAGTCAGAAGCCTTTTCATAGGAACCAGGAAGGTAAAGGGAAAGAGGGAACCTGAGACATAAGGCTAGTAGGTGACAGGTGTTACTAAGGGAAGAATGGATAAACTCAGGGTATCTAAATGGAAAGGGAGTGGAAGGGTTATAGAAGGAAATGGGGGACAAAGAGGGAAAAGGAGCCCAAGAGAAGTGGGGCCATAGGAGACTGGCAGTATCAAGGGAGAAATGGAGATACTTTAAATGGAGAGGACATGGCAGGAGGGATAAGGTAAGGGAGAGAGGAGAGATAACTAATGCCTGGCTAAAGTTAAAAAAAAAAAAACCTGAGAAAATCATATTGGTCTAACAATTTATTGACAGAATATACACGCACAATACCTCTACATGAGTACATATAGAAAGATGAAGGCTGCATATCAAGAAACAGTACCAGACAGGAGAAACCTTCCTATTCGTTGTTGGCCAGGGTAGTCCAAGAGACTCCCAAAATTACACAAGCTTTTGCCACAGCTCTTGATTGCCTCCCAGAACCTGAAGGTAAGACCCTATTGCTGAAGACAGGACATACTTTAGAGACTGGATCTTGAGCAATGGAGCTGAATCTGACCTGGAAGACACCCCTGAAGGCTGGCTCTTGTAGCTGTGGAGAGAACTATGCAAGCCACTAAAGGAGATCATCAATACATGGTCCAACATCAGCCTCAAGACCAAATAGTCACTTCATTGATCAGCACAGCATATGACATCAGTGCAATAGCAGCACCCCTATCTTGGGGGAAATCAGTGGCTAACCGATTGGACCTAAAGCCCACTCAGTGAAAGGAAACTCATATGTGATAATGTTAACATAGCCAGGTGCACACATCTGGAGAGGTCATAGATCTTAGTTCCACAAGGTAGACACATCCCTAGGCTAAGGTGACATTTTAGTAACTACAAATGAAGTATCCTTATATTTACAGACAAATATCCCAGACACCACACAGAAAAGAAGCTTATTTTGCTCCAGATGAGAATAGTACAGAGTCCCACAACCTGACACACAGAGACATAGTCTGTGGATGGCTCATGCCTAGGTGACACATCTACAATGCAGCCTCTACACACAAGACCCAAGCATCATAGAACAAGGACCAAGAAGGCACTAACTACCTCTTAACTCTCAATAAGGAAGCTCCTCCATGCAACAGGAGCCCAGGAGCCCAAAAAGGCCTGAATGGGCAAACCATGAAGATTAGGAGTAGACAGCATGTGGACCCATGGACAGGCTGCCTGTATTCAGCTTCACCCACCCAGGGCTCAGGGAACATTTTGGGAGAAGGGGTGGAAAGATTGTAGGAGCCAGGGAGGTGATACAAGACTGTATTAGTCACTTTTCTGTTGCTGTAATAAAACACCATGACCAAAGGAACTTATAAAAAGAAGAGTTTATTTGAGCTTACGATCTATGTTTCCAGGGAATCAGAGTCCATTGTGGTGGAAGCATTGGTGGCCCGGGCTGGAGCAGCAAGCCGAGGGTCACATCTCGCAATGAGCACAGGAAGCAGAGAGAGCGACTAGAGACCACAAGGCTTGTTAAACTCACTAAGCCTGCCCCCAGTGACATACTTCCTCTAGCACGGCCACACCTTCTAAGACCTCCAAGAACAGTGCCACCAATGTCTGAATACTTAAAGCCTATGGGGGACACTCATTCAAACCACCACAAAGACCAAATGGAAATGAATCCTACAAGCTCCTGGGACCCTGTTCATATGACTCTACAGCCTTGGTATCAGCATGCACAAGACCCATGAAAGCTCAGCTGAACAAAAACCCAGCACAGAACTGCAGAAATGGGTAGCAGAACCCAATCTTGGCTGAGAAAATATTGGCAGCAGATGGTGGTCAGGTGAGGGAGCACTTGGCCTTCTTTAGAAAAGAGACTCCGGATGGGCTAACTAGAGCTCAAGAGGATCCTGCACTGAGGAGCGGGTGGGAGAGTAATTTGGCACACTGGACGCTAGCAGAAATGACAGAAGATGTGGTGTGAACTCAGGTGGGGGCAGTTGAGGGAGGGTGCCTAGGGAGAAGTGGGTATAATGGGAATTAAGACTGACTGAAAAACTGTATGAAACACATTAAAAATTCAATAAAAAAAGAAAAGGTAAAAAGCTTTTTCATACAACAGGAGTGGATAGGTAACTAAGAGCTGCCAGGTCCTCCGGCAGGTAGGGCAGAGAGGAGAGCCGCGCCAGCCTGGGGCTGAGCGGGATGGCGAGTGTCAACGACCAGAACCACACGGGGGCCGGGAGTCTCGTCAAAGCAAGGACTCACTTTATTGCATCAGGCAGTGGCTTATATATGCTTGGTGGGAGGGGTGGAGAAAGGAAGGTGGGAGAGGAGATAGTAGAGTGGGGGGATAGCTTTGGGCCAATAGTAACTTTCCACATCAGTAGGCATTTTCAGGTTGGGCTATGCTGAGTCACTCCTATGTGGAAGTGACTAGCCAGAGACAGGTCGATAAACTCTAGTCAGGCTCAGGGGATTACAGTAGGCTGCATTCTCTAGGGCCCATAGGCCCAACAATTCCCCCTTTTGTTTTTGTAATGCAGGAGGAGAAACATATCCCCTGTCTTAGGTTGTCTATTCTTGCAAACTCAGTCTTACCCGTCTTTGGGATACAAACAGCTTAGGTTTGGCCCCTGTCTTAGGTTGACTGACTGTAGAAAGATCTTATCCATCATTGGGTGCTGTGACTCCAGTCTGCCGAAGAGCTCCCCAGGCCCTGTCTTAGGTTGCCCCAGTCTCTCTGGGATCTTACCCGTCATTGGCCACATGGAGGGCGGGGGTCGGGAAGACTCTGGCTCCTGGTTAGCAAGCCTGTGATAGTGGACCTCAGCCTGATGTAACTTTACTGCATCTAGCCTTCCCTGGATAAATTGAGTGATTTTTGTTAATCACGCAGGGCCCGAAGGTAAGAATTAGGAAGAGTGTAAGAAGGGGTCCAAACAGAGGGAGGAGGTAGGGCAGGAAGCCATGCAAGCCGGTCCACAAGGGATTTTCTTGAAGTTCTCTCCTTCTCTTTTCCGGGTTTTCGAATGGATACAGATCCACTAGCCTCCAGGTATTGAGTTCGAGTCCCCATCACTGGGTGAGATAAGAGCCAGCAGCAGGAGGAGCAACGTCACTTTCATCCTGGACCGCTCCTGAGGGAAGAGCAGAGGGGCCATCCTCGGGGGGTGAAACACTCCCTGGAGGGGTCATTATCATTGTCTCCCTGTTGGGGGAGGTATTAGCTATAGGTGACAGATGAGGACCAATGTTTCTGAAAAGGGGATGTATGCCTGTCTTCCTTGGACAAATTTAAAATATTTTGGAAAAATTTAAAATATTTAGGGTGATCATGTGGGGGCATGGACTCCCCCTTTTGTTTTTGTAATTGAGCCTTGAGGATTTGACTGTTGTCTGTTTTGATTTGAGTCAACTGCCAAATGGGGTATAATGGGTAACACCTATCTGCCAGAGATGGTTAGGCTGGAGACCACGGGGATTACTACCCGAGGTTTGGAGAGGGGGAATCTGGAGGAAGGGCTGGCAGGACCGGCAGGTGTGTACGATCTTTTTTAGATCTTTAACTGCTACATAGGGGTATTTATGCCTAAGTCCCCTCCAGTTTGCATGGGTTAGTTGGTGGAAATGTGTTGCCTCCGTAAGTGTATTACATTGAGGCATTGAGGATAGTTGATCAGCCAGTTTATTGCCTTTTGAAAGGAATCCTGGTAGATTTAGATGCCCTCTAAGGTGTTGAAGGAAAATAGGGCTGGTTCTTTGTTAATCCAGCCTAATATGAGCTTCTACCAAGTTAGGCAGCAAGTTGACCACATAAAGGCTATCTGAGAACAGGTTAAAAGGCTCATGTATAGAGTCTAGTGTTAGGACAACAGCAAAAAGTTCCTTAAACTTCTTTTACTAGACTGTGACTTCAGAGAAATCAAGTCCATTAACTTATATCTATTTATTTGTATTTCTGTATAAATCTCTACTGAAATACCTCTATATAAATGTATAATACTTATTTCAAACATATCACTATAAATCTTATAAAGTGGGTTTATAACAAGCATTTCCCTTTCAGTCCTTGGAGGTGGTTTTTTTCCAGGCCTGGTACAAAACCCTGTTTTAAAGATGCTTTACTTTGTTGTTAAATGTTTTACAATACACATTTAACCATACTTTAAATTATATCTAAATTAAAATAATTAAATAATATTTAAATTAAAATTAAATTATATCTAAATTAAAATAATTAAATAATATTTAAATTAAAATTAAATTATATCTAAATTAAAATAATTAAATAATATTTAAATTAAAATTAAATTATATCTAAATTAAAATAATTAAATAATATTTAAATTAAAATTAAATTATATCTAAATTAAAATAATTAAATAATATTTAAATTAAAATTAAATTATATCTAAATTAAAATAATTAAATAATATTTAAATTAAAATTAAATTATATCTAAATTAAAATAATTAAATAATATTTAAATTAAAATTAAATTATATCTAAATTAAAATAATTAAATAATATTTAAATTAAAATTAAATTATATCTAAATTAAAATAATTAAATAATATTTAAATTAAAATTAAATTATATCTAAATTAAAATAATTAAATAATATTTAAATTAAAATTAAATTATATCTAAATTAAAATAATTAAATAATATTTAAATTAAAATTAAATTATATCTAAATTAAAATAATTAAATAATATTTAAATTAAAATTAAATTATATCTAAATTAAAATAATTAAATAATAATTAAAATATATCTAAATTAAAATAAAAGATTATTTGCTTAGAACCAGTGTTAGTTTTTGTCTCAGGCGTTGAGGGAGTGTAGTTGATGGTGGTACCTTACACCCATAAAGTAGGTAACTGTAACAGCATTTGTACAATCAGTAATTTTTTAACCAAGACAAATAAATTACACAAATGACCATAGAAGTTTAATTACTAGAGCTGCATCCGAGTTGGAGGGGTCAGTTCCAGCTCGGAGGCTTTTTAGAATTGTACAAATGCGCCAGGCATGGTGGCGCACGCCTTTAATCCTAGCACTTGGGAGGCAGAGGTAGGAGGATCTTTGTGAGTTCAAGGCCAACCTGGTCTACAAAGTGAGTTCCAGGACAGCTGGGGCTACGGGGAGACCCTGTCTCGCAAAGACCAAAAAAAAAAAGAATTGTACAAATGCATATTAACATTTACATAAATCCAATTAAAGATTGTTAACACCAAAAGGCATAAACCAAGTTTTGTATAGGTTGAATCTGTAAAGTGAATTTTTAAAACACAGAAGTTTAGAAAGTTATAGGGGTTAAAACAAAATATTCATACATCCATACACATATGTGCGTGCGCACACATACAAGAATACACAAACATATGTACAAAGGCAAAAAAGTCGTGAGATCAATCTGTGGGAAGAAAGTCACATTATTGTCTTATACTCAATGAGAAAAGGTCATTTCCACAGTCTGTCTCCTGAGTATTGGAATCAAAGCTGCACCTTTAAAACACAATGAAAGATGAAGAACTGCCCTCGGGCAAGAGTGCCCAAGACTTTATGCTTCCCAGTGAAGCACCGAATACTGTTAAGCCAGCCCCTCCCCCACCAGCCATCCGCTGTTTAGCAGGAGAGGGGCACAGAACAAACATTGGACTAGATAAACCAGAGTATTTACAAACAGCTACACACTGAAAAGCTTCATATTTTGCCTTTGGTCTTTTCAAGGCAGAGCCTGCCTACAGTCGGAGCCAGCCTGGTAGACTAGGCTGGCCTTGAACTCACAGGCATCCACTTGGATCAAAGGCCTGGGCCACCAAGCCAGGCTCTACAAGCCTGGATTTACAAGAAGACTGGTCTCTAGAAAAGATCTTGGAGGAAGTTTAGCAGACAAAAGGAAACTTCAGCAGAATTAAGCACTATGTTACACTATTTAACACTATTTACAGAAAAAATTTTAAGGAGGACTTTTTAAAAGCACATTAGACTGTGGCTTGCTTTTCACACGCTTCCATGCAAGCCGATGTTGCTAGGTTAATTCCTGGGTAGTTGCCTCTACAACCCAAGCCTGCCTATGCAAAGGTGCAAATGAGTGCCTCTGTGGAAGGTTTGCAGCAAAAAGAGCTAGCGCTTGCTTGCTCCATGGGCAAGCCGGTCCATCCAGCCTCTGTGACCTTCGCCACCTGAACTGTGGCCAGAAGGCGGAAGCCGGGGCTTCTCTTAGGGGCCGGAGCCCAGGCTGCAGGGCAGGCTCTGAGCCCATTTCAAGACCTCTAGAGGGCAAGTGCATGGGAAAGGAAGCTCTCCTCTCACAATTTCTCTGAATAACCATCCTTAGTCCACGCCTTCACTGATTTGGAGATGCTACGAGGGGAGGATAAAGGGGTTGGGGTTGCCAAGGGCTCGGGCACCCTGTCTGGAGTTACTTCCAAGACCTTTTTTGGAGACCAAGGGGGTAAGCAACCCTTCAGGTCTGAGAATGCCCCCAGAGGAGGCCTGATATATCCGGCTCCCTTGGAGGCAGAACTTCCAAGGCCTTTTGTGGAGGCCGAGGGGGGCGCGGCATAGTGTCTGCGGGGTCTGGGCGTGTGGGGAATGCCCCCAGAGGAAGGATCTCTCCTTTATAAGCCCCTACTCTTGAGTAGAAAGTGGGATTCTAGGGCGGGGTTAGGTTTGGAAGGAGACTTCTCCATAATTAATGGAGGTACACTCACCCGTAGACTGATTGGCCCGTCAGCGAACTCCACAAAGGAAACCGTCCTCACATGAGGCACCAGTCTGCTGGGTCCTCTGGCAGGTAGGGCAGGCCAGCCTGTCTCTCCTCCGGGGCTGAGCGGGATGGCGAGTGTCAATGACCCAAAAGAACCACACAGGGGGTCGGGAGTCTTGTCAAAGCAAGGGCACACTTGATTGTATCAGGCAGCGGCTTATATATGCTTGGTGGGAGGGGTGGAGAAAGGAAGGCGGGAGAGGAGATATGTAGAGTTGGGCCAATAGTAACTTTCCACATCAGTAGGTGTTTTCAGGTCGGGCTATGCTGAGTCACTCCTATGTGGAAGTGACCGGCCAGAGACAGGTCACTAAACTCTAGTCAGGCTCAGGGACAAGGTCGCTAAACTCTAGTCAGGCTCAGGGAGTTACAGTAGGCCGCATTCTCTAGGGCCCACAGGCTCAACAAAGAGCTACCTGTTGCAGCCTTCCATTTAATACTTCTCAGGGCCTGTGATATAATTGAATCATAACTCCAGCATTTTCTGCCATACTTGATGCTACTGGGTAGATTTCTTTTAAAATAATTTTAGGGACTGGAGAGATGGGTCAGCGGTTAAGAGCGCTGACTGCTCGTGCAGAGGACCTAGGTTTGATTCCCAGCACCCACGTGGCGGCTAAGAACCATCTTTAACTCCAGCGCCAGGGGAATCCGAAGCCCTTTTCTAACCTCCGCAGCATTGCATGACATGGGTGCACCAACCTACATACAGACAGTACACTCATACACATAAAAAATAATTAGAGGCAGGCAGATCTTTGTGAGTTTAAGGCCAGCCTGGTCTACAGAGTGAGTTCCAGGACAGCTGGGGCTACAGGGAGACCCTGTCTCAAAAAGACAATAATAATAATAATAATAATAATAATAATAATAAATAGAAAAAAATTTTAAGTTAAAAAATAATTTTAAAAGGTGAATTTTATATATCCTTTTGCCCCTTTAAACTTTGTGATGTGTATTCAGAGCAAGAATATCTCACCTGTGGTTACTGTATTACATTTTTGTTGTGTTGTGGCCAAATTCCTGAAAAAAGCAACTTAGGAGGGGAAGAGTTTATTTTGGTCCAGAGTCGACCTGGCTGGGAAAGCGTAGCAGAGCTGACAGCAGGAAGAGCACATCAGGCCCCAAGGAAGCAGAGAGGGCTGGGGGCTGACTTCCCCTTTCCCCCTCTTAGGCAGTCCAGGACCCCAGCACATGCAGTGTGATTACCCACATTCAGGGTTGCTCTGCCTTTCTCAAAATGTCTCTTGGAAAGGCCCACAGGAGTGTCCCTCAGTGACCCTAAATCCAGTCCAGTTGACAGTGAAGGCTAACTTTTAGATACCAAATTCAGGAAATGTAAAGGTATAGATGACCTTTATGTCATCTGTAGTGTGTCTCCCTGTTGGTCACTTGTTTTAAGTAATATTCCCTAAAGTAAAGCATTCTTTCCAGCTGCAGTAAGCTTTCCAAATCTGCTTTTGAAGACTGGTAATGTACTGTACCTGCAGTTTCACATGTTCCTCATCAGCGCTTTGTTTTTCCCAGGTGAGAGAAAAGATGTTTTCCAGGTTAAGAGCAGTTGCCACTCCCTGTACTTTGACATGCCGTCATTTGCACCTCAAGGAGAAAGGCAAGCCACTTATGTTGAATCCAAGAACAAACAAAGTGAGTAACAGTAATGCCAATGTACGTTCTGTCTTCCTGGTAAAGGTTTGATATCTTATAGACTGATAAGGCATGAAATTTTTGTATCTGATAACTGTATACTAAGACCTTTCAGTGGTATTTGCTTTCTCTGTGTCTACATGAACTTTTCCTTCTCCACGTGGCAAAAATCATGGCTGTCTGTGCCTCCTCTGTTCACTTTTCACAACTTTTACCACCAGAGAAGACTTGACTGCTTCCTAGTTCTAACTAAATGCAAAACAGCAACAGCATCAGAACACCTCAGAATAATGCTGTAGATGGGGCTTTGGACAAGGTAGGGGCTAGTAGATTTACCTAGCTTGAAGTAGAGTCTTACCCTGGGCCAATCAGTGAGGCCTTTGGAAAGTCAAAAATGTAAAATGACCTTTATTCAAAGCCCAGACCACCCAACTGCACCCATCTTTCATGGTCAGCCATCTTATCTGCCTCTCACCAAGGACCCAAAGACCCTCACATTAGGTCCCACCTCTTAACTATTCCACCATCTCCCAGTAGTGCCATTCCAGGGAGCAAGACTTCCTTCCACACATTGGCCTTTGAGGGATAGTTGAGATCCAAGCAATAGCATTCTACCCAGACCTCCAAAGGCTCATGCCTGTCTATATACTTCATGCAAGGTATAGTGAGTCCATCTCCAAGAGTTTTCAAAGTCTCAGCTGTTCCAGTGTTGCTCAAATGGCTTAAGTCCAAAACCTCCTCTAAGCCATAAAACAAATTCTGTGATAATAAAAGGAAAGTAACATGTTCCCAAGCTGTACCGTAGTAAAGTTTAAGCATTCTTGTTTGAAAAGGGAGGAATAGAGGTATAAAAAGGAAAGATTGAGCCAAAGCAGGACCAAAACTCTGCAGAGCAAATATTGAATCTCACATCTGTTCATGTCCACCATTCACAATGGCCATGTGTGAGCTTCCAAAGGTGAGGCAGTCCCACCTCTAGGGCCATAGTGGCTGCAGCCCTCCTCCTGGCCTCTCTTGGGATCTGTTTTTCTTCTAATTCCATTGCACCTTTAACTTTACTCTCACAGCTCTTCATATTAACCCATCGTGGCAGGGAATCCTTGTCTGGCTTCCGGTCTTAGTAGATGTCTCCATTGCTGTGTAACTCGAATTCTGCTAATTCAAAAAGCCAACATAGTGCAGTTTACTCCAGAACATGTGCTAAGTACAATATATAATGCTTTATTGCTTTATTATTAATTTTTTTAAGATATGGCCTTTCTTTGTAGCGTAGGCTTTGAGTGTGTGTGTGTGTGTGTGTGTGTGTGTGTGTTTGAGACAGGGTCTCCCTTTAGCCCCAGATGGCCTGAAACTCACTATGTGGACCAGGATGGCCTTGAACTCACAGAGATCTGCCTGCCTCTCTGCCTCTTAAGTGCTGGGATTAAAGGCAGTGCCACCACACCCAGAAACTAGTCTTAAAGTTATGATCCTCCTGCTTCAGCCTCCCTAGTGCCAAGATTACAGGTATGTACCACCATTCATGGCTTCTTATAGTTACAGATGTTTCCTTTTCCCTTCCTTCTCTCCCTCCCCTTCCCTCCCCCTCCCCCTCCCCCCTTCCCTCCCCTTCCACCTTTCCTCCCCTTTCCTCCCCCTCCCTCCCCTTCCCTTCCTTTCCACCTTCCCTCCCTCCCACCTTCCTGCCTCCGTGGCTTCCTTCCTTTCCATTCTTTTTCTTCATACCCCAGCACTGAGGATCAAACCCAGGGCCTTGCATATGCTAGGCCAGCCTCTACCACTGAGCTCTCTGTAATGGTATTTAAGTATATATTTTTGCTGTGTATGTCTGAGAAAGTCTCTGGTTAGTTTTGTGGTCAGGTAATGATTAGGCAGAGACACAAATATCTGGAATCAGAACCAGTTACTCTCACGTGCTTTGCCAAGGGGTCTGTCTGTATGCATGCTGCATGCTTACCTCTATGGCTCAGGCGGCACTTAACAACTATGCATCAGCCTCCACCTCTGGTTCTTGCACAGCCTCCAGGCTAGCTTCAGGCCCTCTCAAGTCTTTCCTTGGTTTGTCCACAGCTCATATATTCTGTATCCTCCCAAATACTGTATAGCTTTTCAAAGTTTCACTCCTATGGGCATCTCATTCTTTAAACTTTTCCTTTTCAACTTTGGTTAGCCACTTATTTACTATTATACTCTGTTCCAGGCAGTTGCCATACTAAAAATTGCCCCTGCTTGTTTTAAAATAAGCTCTAGGGAGGAAGGAGAATGATATTAATACTTTGTAAGCTATGAGGCATATCAGATAAATAACAGCATTGTGAGTAGGGTCTTCAGGCAGGTCAAATAGTGACATTCCATGGGAATAAATAGGGTTTTAGAAGGATCTCCATCCCCTTCTGTTCTCTCCAGACTTGAGGCTGCTAGTTTTCAGTGATTAGTAGTTCTTGGTTGTCAAGGCTTCTGTGGGGAGGCTGCACTAGGGCTAGTGAAAGCTGTGAAGCCTACGAAGCCCAGCTAGTTTCTTCAGTGAATGCTCCCTGATTGTTGCAGGTCTTTAGTTCATTTCCAGGACTAAGAAAAAAGTTGATTCTGACCATTTGGCTAGTGTTCTTATCCCATTTATGGAGGAAAGAATTTTCAGAAATCAATAATTAAACATTTTTGCTGGGGTCATTGTGGTATAATTTACCTCACAGCTAAAAAGCAGAAATTGAATATTTTCTTTTATTTATTTATTTTTTTGAATATTTTCTAATACAGTATTAATTTCATTTATAATGTTAACTAAATCTTTTTTTTTTTATTAATTTTATTTATTTCTGTATGTGTATGAATGTACTGTCTGCATGCAAGTTTGTGCACCCGTGTCGTGCAACGCCGCGGAGGTCAGAAGAGGGTATCGGATTCCCCTGGAACTGGAGTTCTCCTGGAATTGGAGTTTCAGACGGTTCTTAGCCGCCATGTGGGTGCTGGGGATCGAACTGGCGTCCTCTGTAAGAGCGGTCGGCGCTCTTAACCGCTAGGCTATCTCTCCAGCCCTGTTAACTAAATCTTATATGTTGACTTCATTTATAATCCATTACATATATACATAACTCTTCATAAAATACTTGAAGCAATTCAAAGGGCAGAAGAGAGGAGCAACAATCCTCAAACACCTAGGAAAAGAAACTAATAAAAACATAACTGTAGGAGTAAAATCAGAGGCTAGAAGTCCAAATGGATAATAAAGTGAAAGGAAGCAACATCCATCTTTCAATTATAACCTTAAATATTAATGGGCTAAACTCCCCAATCAAAAGGCATAGACTGGGGGAATGGATTAGGAAACAAAACCCATCTATATGCTGCCTACAAGAAACCCATCTCAGTTTCAAGGATAGGCACCAACTTAAGGTGAAGGGATGGAAGAAAGTATTCCAAGCAAATGGTACCAAAAAGAAAGCAGGTGTCGCTATTCTAATATCAGACAAAATAGACTTCAAAGCAAAAGAAATCAAAAGAGACAAAGAGGGCCATTACATCTTTATTAAAGGAACAATTGACGATGAAGATCTCACAGTCATGAATATATACGCACCAAACGCCAGTGCACCAAACTTTATAAAGACAATTCTTCAGGATCTCAAGGCACAGATTAACCCCAGCACACTAATAGTAGGGGACTTCAATACCCCACTGAGCCCTTTGGACAGATCAACAGGACAAAGTATATTTTACATAGATTTTGAAAATATGTGATGTCGTGGGAGTTTTCTAAACATAAATGGGCTCACAGTATACTTTGATTGCAACTTGATTCCCCCCTTGTGTCTTGAGGATCTTTCAACTATTGTACATACTTATACATACATTTAAGCGTTTCTGTGATATTTTTTGGTTTGGATATACCATAGAATCCTATCGCCTAGTTGATGAACTTTTAGTTTGTGTAATAGCCAAGAGAACTAGGAACAGTTTTACTACTGGCCTCTATATAGACCTCTGTATTGCCTTTCTGGATATTTCTCTGGGATAGCTATCTGTATGTAAATTATATTGCTTAACTGGAAAATATGTGCATTAAAATGTTTAATTGTACTTTGAATTTTTCTTCCAAGAGCCTGCACTAGTTTACATTTTAGGCGGTAGTATCTGTGAGAGGTAACTTTTTCCATGCTTTCATCGATACTGGATGTCCTCAATCTTACAAAATTTTTTAAAGTCTCGGAAAATGTATTTTGTTTTTTAGAATTTTCATTTGAATTATATTTTAAAAGCAGTGCCATTGCTACTAGAGTTAGTAGTGACTTTAAAATTCTTTATTTTTCTTCTTTAGGGAATGGCGTTTACATTACAAGAACGACAAATGCTTGGTCTACAAGGACTTTTACCTCCTAAAATAGAGACCCAAGATATTCAAGCCTTAAGATTCCATAGAAACTTGAAAAAAATGAGTAGCCCTTTGGAAAAGTAAGAGTTGATTGAATGTTTAGTTTTTAAATTGATACACTGTTATTATAACATGAGAAATGTACAGTTTCTCAATAAAGTTTGTGCTTTTATCAGTTTATTCCTTTTGCAGTGATGGTCTTCACTTTTGTGAGCACTTACTAATGCCCACTATTGTACGGTTTAGCAGAAAGCAGTTTTGCGCCAAAGATAATTAGTTCTGTTTACATTTTACATGTGAATAGAACCTTAGGAATGGGAATCTGATTTGTACACATTTTATTCAGCAGCTTTTCTTGATAACCTACTTTGTGTGTGATAGGAGGCAAGGAAGTCCAAGGACAAAAGGCCACATCTAGGGAGGGCCTTCTTACTAGTGGAGACTGGATTCTTGAATGGGACATCAAATAGTGAGGGGATTAGCTGAATATTTTTTTCTTGTATTTTTGAGACTGTAGTCCCAGCTGGGCTGGAACTCACTCTGTAGACCAGGTTGGCCTTGAACTCAGAGAAATCAGCCTGCCTCTGCCTCCTGAGTGCTAGGATTAAAGATGTGCACCACCACACCTGGCCTAAACTGACTTTTTTTTTTTAAATAGGCTCACTCTGCTGATAACTAACCTGCCCCCTTGGTAGCTCATTAGTCTATGAGAAGATTAAGCCACTCCTGAGAGTAGAGGCCTCATAGCCTAATCCTTTCCCAAAGGTCTCACATCCAAATACCATTGACATAGGACTTTGGGAATTAAAGTTTCTAACACATGAAATTTGGAGAATACCCTTCAGATACAGCAATAACTATATTAGTTACTTGTCTTCTTGCTATACCTGCCAAAGCAACCTACTGAGCTTATTTTAGCTCACAGTTTGAAGCTACAGACCATCATGGCAGGGAAGTCATAGCAGCAAGAGCTTGAAGCAGCTGGTCACAGTGTACCACAGTGCAGAAGCAGAGAGCGACGAATGCTGCTGCTGGGCTGCCTTCCTCCTCTTACTCAGTGCAGGACCCTGGCCCATGGGATGGTGCCACCCATGAGGGTGGAGTTTCCCATGTCAGTTAGCCTAATCAGGAAAAATCCATCATAGACCTGCCCAGAGATTTGTTTCCATGGTGATTCTAAATTATTTCAAGTTGATCACTGAGATGAATCATCATAGCGACTAACTGCAGCATAAAGCCCTGCCTTCCAGGAGCTCAGCTGCAAGTAGCTGTGCTGTGACTGTCACTGTACTCTGCACTGGAGTGTGGAGCACAGTAGAAAAATGTACATACGATATGTATTCAGAAAGCATGAAGAGGAATCAGATGAAACTTCCTGAAGGAAATGATACCTGAGCTGAAGTTTAGGCAGTGTGTGGCAGATAACAGTAAAAATGACTGAAAGATGCAGGACAGTTATGGCAGAATACATGACCTGGGATGGGGTGGGGGTGGGGGGGAAGGGAAAGGGAAATATGCCTGATCTGAATTGGAAAATGATGTACGAAATGCACAAACCATCAATAAAAATTAAATAAAAAAAAAAAAGCAGTAAAAATGAGAAAGGGAAAAGTCCTTGTAGAGAGAGGGATCAGTCTGAATTCAGGACTGCTGTCTGTTGTAAGTATAAATGTTGCTGACTTGTGAGTGGTTTCATGAGGGGATGAAACAGAAGGAAGCCAGGGAGAAAATGGAATGTACTGTCTCAAGAAGTTCACAGAAAAGGGAGAAGAGGCATTGGACCGTAAATAAAGTTCAACTCTGGTTTAAATGTCCTGGACTGGGAAAAGGGAAAGGTAATTAGCAAGGAAGAGGTTCAGGAGAAAGGAGAATTACTACAGCAAGGTTCCAGAGAACAAAAAAAGGCATAGTCAAATGCAGAGGTAGAAAGGCTCCATTCACCTAGGAGATAAATACAGACCTTGGTAAGGTAGGCATGCTATGATGCCACAGACCCTGATGACATGGAATTTCTTCATGAAATAGAATCAAAGTCAAGTAAGGTAGAGGACTAAGTTCCGACAGGGAAAGCCTGTTCAGTTAGGAAGAGATACTTAGGAGGTAAAGCCCCCTAAACTTAGTTTTAAAAGGAAATGGTCCTGACAGGGTGGTGCACACCTGCAGTCCCAGTGCTTGAAAGGCTGAAGCAGGAGCAGGATCACAAGTTCAAAGCCAGCCTGGGCTACATAGTGATACCCTATCTGAAAAAAGACAAAATAACAACTAAACAAAAAGGTGTGAGAACAGGTCCTAAAGACTTCGTGGCATAATCTTGTTTGTATTGGTGTCATTCTGCACAGCACTGTTATTTTTCCTTAGAAAGGGAAAGATGTAACATTGATTCAAGTTTTGAGTAATTCATTCTGTTATGTCTCAGGCTTTGTTATAATGCTCTGCACCATAAAATGAAACTCAGCCCTTTCACTAACAGATGAAAAAACAGACTGTGGGAGGGTAGTACATTGATAAAAGATATGTGTATGTGTAAGTTCTTACATGTAATAGCCATGGTGAGAAATTGTTCAGAGTAAGAGAACTGATCCTGGGATCTAGAGTAGGGAATGTGTTAGAGCCTGTGGGAGCTGGTAACATGGGAAAAACTAAAGTGTTCAAGGAGGTAGAGATCTTAGTAAAATCAGGAAAGGAGAACATTGAATAGCTAGCCAAGTAACAGAGGGTTGTGATCAGCGTGGACTAAGGGCATTTGTCTTTCCCAAGCTTTAGGAGCCGTAGGTGAGGATAAGATCACTGTGAGGCATGCAGTGACTCAACGTGAAATGAAGCTGTAGCCTGGAGAGGTCCAGGAAGCATAGCTTCCACCTCATACGCCTCATGCCTCAGTCCCTTTCTTCCCTTAGCACTCTCGTCAATCTCCGAAAGCTCTTTACCATTTTAATAGCATTGATGCTTTTATTATTTCCCTATAAAGAGGAGAAATTCTCTGTAACTTCTACCTACTTAGGTCATTTCTGCCCCTAGGAGCAATATAAAAAATATAATTAATTTGCCTGACTGGTTCACTTACTTATTCACTAAATACTTTTATAACAGTTGGATGCTAACTCTTAGAAATATAGAATACAGACAGCTCATCTGTGATGGAGTTATAAAAATTATACATTGAAGATGCATATGATACACCCAGCCTACCAGATATCATAGCAACACAGTCCACCTCAGAGGACCAGCTACTTACCCTCCTGACCACATGGCTACCTGGGAGCTGTGGCTCACTGTATCTGCACAGCACAAAGAGAGAATATTTGCTTATAACTACACACATCCCCTTTTACAGATAATCAGTCCCTAACGATGAGTCACATTAGGATTTTTTGACTTTATAACACTGTAAGAGTAATTCAAAGTTGAATACAGAAGAAGTAATAGGGCATTATGGGGACAGAACATAGGAAGGTCTCGTGTGTGTTATAGGAAAGGGAGTGGCCCCTGAGCTACATTAGAAGACATGAGTAAAGGACTGCTCCTAGACAGGGGTGATCAGGCCATCAGATACACCACGTCTTAGGTAAAAGTTGTGCATTTGAGGACCTGAAGAAGACAGTACAGAGGAAATGGTGCTGGAAAGTACAGCAAAGGTCTTGTTAACTACTTTTAGAAGTTGAGCCTTATTTTACTGGCATTTGAATCCATTTAAGGAAAAAGTAAAGGTAATAGGAGTATTGAAAGATACCTCATAGGTATTCCCTTCAGTCCTGATGATCTACTGGACTGGAGAAGGGGAGGAGAGAAGCAATCAAGAATGGTCTCTAGTTTGACCGTTACTTACTTTGTGCTGCCTCTGCTCTGTGTACCTTATGATGCTTCAAACAGCACTGGATTGTAAACTCTGGCATTGGTGGCTTTCTATGGTTCTGGACTCGAGCATCGTCCCTGGCACCGTGAGTTTTTGGTAAACATTTGGATGAATACCACCTCCTTTTGCTTCCTTGTTCACATGCCAGTGCTCCTTGCTGACATAGTGATTTTTGCGTTTCTAGGGCTTTGTCCAAAGGGTTAGCTGTTGTTACCTCTTACATGTTACATCTAGCATTTAACTAATTTGTGTTTTTGCTAATTTTTTGTCCTGAGCGTTAAAGAGTAATAGGTTAGGATTTGGTTGGTGTGTCGTCGTCCCCCGCCCCCCGCCTTGGGGGACTGTATATGGGGAGGGCTCAGTTTTAGACATTTAGGTTAACTGTAAAAGAATCTTCCATGTGATGCAGAGTAATTCACACATTTTTTGCTGTGCTTAATTTCAGATACATATATATAATGGGCATACAAGAAAGAAATGAGAAATTGTTTTATAGAATACTACAAGATGATATTGAAAGTCTGATGCCAATTGTATACACACCAACAGTTGGCCTGGCTTGTTCCCAGTATGGACACATCTTTAGAAGACCCAAGTAAGGCTGTTTTATATATATAAAATATAATATATATATATATATTAGAGCAATAGATATGACTCTTGTGTAAGAAAAAAAAATCATTATATAGTATCTAATTAGATTCCTGTGCATTATGGTCTTATCCCAGCCCTATATCTCACCTCAAAAGCTTAATTTGTATTAAATGAGATTAATAAAAATTCAACCTATCTGTTATTTTTATAGAGATAGCACAATTAGCTAGTTCCTAATAATTATTGCAATTATTAGAGGAACTGTGCACTTTTTGTACCTTTCTCTTCCCCCAAATGATAGTTATAATTAGACTCTGTGGCCATTTGCCAAGTTAAGGGGTTGGCTTTTTCTCATTTTTCAGCTTTAGTTTTTAATGCTTATCTTCCTTCCTCCCCTTTAAAAAAAATAGCTTTCATGAATTTTAATCTCAGATAGTTCTAATACTTTGAAACATTTTAGTAGAAAGAGTACTGAAGTGGCCACTGACTTTGGTCCTTAAATGGGCCACGTAATCCTCTGAATGTGTTTTCCTCAGCTGTCAAAGCAGGTAAAAGTGCTGTTAAAAAGCTGTTGGGGAAAGTGTATTATGGTTCTTTTTAAGCTTATGTACATACTATTTTTTTAAATTACTTATTTTTAATTTTATTTATTTTTTGTATGTGTATGAATGTACTGTCTGCACATAGATCTGCGCACCAGTGTTGCGCAATGCCTCGGAGGTCAGAAGAGTGTGTCAGATTCCCTGGAACTGGAGTCAAAGACGGTTCTCAGCCACCATGTGGGTGCTGGGTCCTCTGCAAGAGTGGTCGTCGCTCTTAACCATTAGGCCATCTCTCCAGCCCCTATGTACATACTATTTTATGTGCTTCCTCTAACCTAGGGTTTTTCCTGAACCTTGATTGCTCCCATGGCCAGCTCACATACTGAGGCTTAGTGTAGATATTCAGACAAAGGATGATTGCATCTATCTCAGTCTCAAACTTCAGAGAACCTAAGAAGCACCTGTTTGCACTATTTAAAATGTTGAACTCTGCCAACTGTCTTTCCCTCCCTAAGATTCCAATGAATAGAAAAGATCTGGCTGCCCAGAATTTAGTGAGCACCCTTGTGATTATGTCTCAGCTGTTCCCTGAAAGACAATGACCTGTGTGCCACCATCAACCAGAGCATCTAAAACATTTCTAGGATGTAACTTAGTGATTTGCCCTTTTGTAGTTTTTTTTTACTAGAATAGTGTTTCTTTTAATTTTTTTTTTTTTCGGTATGTGTATCAATGTACTGTCTGCATGCAGGTTTGTGCACCCGTGTCGTGCAATGCCGCGGAGGTCAGAAGAGGGTCTCGGATTCCCCTGGAACTGGAGTTCTCCTGGAATTGGAGTTTCAGACGGCTCTCGGCCGCCATGTGGGTGCTGGGGATCGAACCCGGGTCCTCTGTAAGAGCGGTCGGCGCTCTTAACCGCTAGGCCATCTCTCCAGCCCCAGAATAGTGTTTCTTGACTTAGATTAAAGGAGAGAAGGAAACTGAAAAATACTGCCACCTAGGCCCCTCCCCCATTCTTTCTGGTTCAACTAGTCTAGGCTTTGGCCAGCTGTATTTCATCAAAGCTCCTGGTCCAGTTCTCAGGTGCACCCAGAGATGAGAACTAACAAGACATTAAAGATGTGGTGCATGGCTTTTGAATGCTGTATATACATCATTATTCCACTGCATTCTACATAGGAGCTTATTGTTTTAGTTTTTACTTAGCTGGTTGAACATGCATTGTAGATACTTTTATTTGGGGTAAAATGATGACATTAGTGAACAGTAATCTTAGTTGTAGCTGCTGTGAACAATGTAATTACTGTTTGAAATAGTTGGAAATGTTTGGAAATTAATCAGTGTGACATAGGTAAATCTGCTTGGAACTTAAACCATATCTTGATGTTTTATTACAGTATCTAAGTATCCCAATTATGGACATAGAAAAAAAAAAACTGTCATGAAATGCAAAGGTGTTTTTGTTCTGTTGCAGGGGATTGTTTATTTCAATCTCAGACAGAGGTCATGTTAGATCAATTGTGGATAACTGGCCAGAAAATCATGTTAAGGTACTAAGAGCACACCCCTCCTTTTCACAATGTTTTCTTTTTCCTTGTAAGTTAACTCTAAATTGCTGAGAACAGTTTTTCCTTGTTGCTCTGACTTACTAACACATACATGCAGATTTATGCTCTGTGTCTAAGGAGATGATGATAATCATTCTAAACAGTGTTGGACTCTGAGAAATTGGAGCTAGTGTATGTATAAGGCGAGCTGGGTCCTGGTCACTGTTTGTTAGTTTCCTGCCTTTTCTATTTTGTTAATGTTATTCTAGGTAGAGAAAATAAAATACTAAACTAAATATCGTTGTGCATTCCTACAATGCCTGAACTTGGGAGATAACCAGAAATGTGAGTTTGAGGCCAACCTGGGATACACAAGACACTGTCTCAGAAAACGAGACATGAGAATTTATATTCTGAGCTGGGCGTGGTGATGCGTACCTTTAATCCCAGCACTTGGGAGGTAGAGGTGGGTGGATCTCTGTGAGTTCAAGGCCAGCCTGGTCTATAGAGTGAGCTCCAGGACAGCTGGTACTAAAAGGGAGACCCTGCTTCAAAAATACCAAAAAAAAAGAAAAAAGCTAAAAAAGGAAAAAAAAAAAAAAAAGAACTTATATTCTGGGGGATAGTTACGCCTCTTTTTTTTTAATCTGAAATCTAAGATTTATATCCTTAGTAAATATTAAACTGTCAAAAGATTTTTAAATGTAGAAAATAAAAGCCATGATCTGTGTAGCCATCTATCATAAATCAAAAGCTAATTATTTCAGGATCTTTTGGTAGGCTTTTGTATTTGTCACTGGCAATAATCTTACTGCCTTGTATGTGTCGTCCTTACCAAAATAAACACTGATGAATGATTAGTTGGGCCAGGCCTGGTTGCACATGCCTATAATCCCAGCACTTTCAAGGTGGAAGTAGAATCAAGAGTTAAAGGTCATCTTTGGCTACATAGGGAATTTGAGGCCAGGTTGACCTGTATTTAATACTGCCCTCCACCCCATGCTCAAAAAATCATTATGATAAAGCAAGCAAACTTAGAATATTACCTTAAAACCTTCTTATAGGTATGTATATTTTTAAATTCTAAATCATGTTTCTCATTTACGGTTGCTACACTAGGTTGGTGTAGCTTGATAGATACTTCTAAACTTTTTATCATGTTCCTCAGACATTTGCATAGTCTTGGGAAAAAATATTTCCATTGGTCCAACAGTCATAAGCATTCTATTCCCAAACCAAAATCAGATAGAAAACAAATCTAGTTAATTCTCTTATTAATACTTTACAGTGATAGAAATCCTACCTTAAGTCTGCTTCATGGATTCACCCTGGTACATAGATAAAAACCAATTCTAGCCGAGGTGGCACATGCCTTTAATCCCAGCACTTGGGAGGCAGAGGCAGGCGGATCTCTGTGAGTTCAAGGCCAGCCTGGTCTACAAAGTGAGTTCCAGGCCAGCTGGGGCTACAGGGAGACCCTGTCTCAAAAAGACCAAAAAAAAAAAAAAAATTATACTTTAAAAGAGTAAAAATGTATCAAAAGACTCAGTCCTTTTTTTTTTTTAAAGCATTTCTTTAGTTCCCCATTTTTGGCAGCTTTTAATTTTGTTTTTCGTTTTATTTTGTTTATAATAAAGGCTGTTGTGGTGACTGATGGAGAGAGAATTCTGGGTCTTGGAGATCTGGGTGTCTATGGAATGGGGATTCCAGTGGGGAAGCTTTGTTTGTATACAGCTTGTGCAGGAATACAGCCGGAGAAGTGCCTGCCTGTGTGTATTGACGTAGGAACTGATAACAAAGTGAGTAATGCCTCTCCCTACCCCTTGACCATCCTTCTGTATTTCTATAAAAAGTAATGGCCATCTTGAAGATGATTTAAGAAGGGAAAAACATCTTGTAATTAGATGTTAATCTTTTTCTTAAACTCTTGATATTTATATAAATATACTAAATAAAGCCTCTTAAAAGTTTCTTAAAGGATTACATTTTTCCTTTACATGCCTAATAATATAATAAAAGACTTTTTACATTTGGTTTCTTGTCTAGGCTCTTTTAAAAGATCCATTTTACATGGGCTTGTATCAAAAACGAGATCGTTCCCAACTTTATGATGATCTGATCGATGAGTTTATGAAGGCAATTACTGACAGGTATTTTACTATCTGTGTAAACCTTTGATTGTGGGGAAGTAGCATCATTCTGCTTTGTTTTTGTTTATCTCCTGGGAGTTTTTTAAGGGAAAAACTATATTTTGAGAACTTCTGTTTTTCGTGCCTGATGATATGTGCTGGTACAAGGTGATACCTCTGTATTGCATGCTGGGGTCACCTCCCATCTGGAGAGAGGATTGCACTGCCTCCTAACCTCCCTTCAGCCCTCATTCCCACCCTCCTACCACTCCACCAGAGCTTTGGGATCTTTGATGCCTATCTTGTTTTGTTGGGTTTTTGAGACAGGGTCTCATGTAGCCCAGGCTGGCCTCTGACTCCGTGTATTCACTGTGTAGCTAAAGAGGACCTGGAATGCCTGCTTTCACTTCCCGGGTGCTTGGGTCACAGGCTTGTGCCACCACTCCTGGCTCAACTTCTGTGTTTTAAATTCCTGGCCCATTTGCCCTCCTCTTTCTCCCCCTCTTTGCTAAACCTGATGAGGTTTCCAAGTTTTATGTCCTAGAACCTTTTCATTTTTGCGCACTGAAAGAATCCTAAAATCCTAAATCAGTCTTCTTTTGCTTTTCTTTTGTCATTTTTACTGGATCTTCTTGCTCTTGGTAATGAAATGTGGATGACTACATAGTCTTCTGTTTCACCATGGTAAATGGAATATATATATANTTTTTTCTGGGCTTGTTACTTCACTCAACTAATATCTTCTAGTTCCATCCATTTACCTGCAAATTCATGATGTCATCTTTCTTACTGCTGCATAGAACTCCATTGTGTAGATGTACCCACATTTTCTCTATCCACTTCAGTCGGGAGGGTCACTTGGGTTGTTTCCAGCTCTTCGTTATTGTGAAGAGAGCTGCAATAAACATGGCTGTGCATATATCTCTGGGTAGGATGAGCTTTGTGGTTATATACCAGGAGTTGTATGAATGGGTCAGATGGCAAGCTCATTTTGAGTCTCTTAAGGGTTCTCTACACTGCTTTCCATAGTGGTGTACGAGTTTACATTCCCACCAGCAGTGGATGAGTGTTTCCATTTTTTTCTTTCAGTTTCTTTGACCCTCCAGAAGTAAACAATGAATGGGATTCTTACGTGTTCATACTGAGTTTTGAGAGGAATAAACTAGAGAAGCTTTATGATTTCTTCTTGCTATAAAAAAACCTTAGAGCTCTTTAACAAGGAAAAACACAGGAACACTTTTCTGACCATAAGAACTTACTATTTGTGAAGGTTTTATTGTTCAACATACAGTTGCTATGTGAAAACAATAAAATTACAGGATTGTCAATTGAAACTTAACATAGGAAACTAAATAGCTCCTCTTCTAATGCCTTGCATCTCTGCTGAGAATTTAGGACTCTGCTAGCAGAGTGTGATGTCAGCTGCACAATGCCTGAATCAAAACACACTGAAAGCTTCTGTCATGTGGCCAATGAAATTCTCAGTGAATTTCCTGTATAGTCTATCAAATGACCTAGGCCTTTTTGAGGTTTTGAGCTCAATAGTCACAACAACTCTAAAAGCAAAATACTATAAAAGCGCCAGGCATGGATGTGTGTGCCTGAGGTCCCAGCTACTTGGGAGAGTCAGGCAAGGGAATCACTTGTGCCCAGATGTTCAAAGCCAGCCTAGAAAAGATAGTGAGACAGTTTCTTGTTTGTTTTGTCTCCAGTTTTTAAATTAATTAAAAATGTGTTTGTATATAGACCTTTATTGTATTACTCCCTAATCATTACAACTCTAAATAACTAATTGTATAACTTTATATTGTATTAGGTATAAGTAATAGAGATTCTTTAAAGTATATAGCAGGTATGCATACATTATAAACAAATACTATACTACTTAATATAATGGATTTAATTAAGTAGTGCATGTTTTGGTATCTGCAGTGGGTCCTGGAACCAGTCCCCTACATACACTGAGGGGACAACCTACTTATGCTAAAAGCTAGGCAAAATATGTTGAGTTACTTTAATAATTATACATGGTAGTTATGGTAGACAGTAAAGTAACAGAATTATTTACCAACATCTTTACTTACCAATTATAGCTGAAGGCTTAAGTTTATTTACTGCATCTTCGAAAGTACCAGGTATACTCTCTGGGGCTGAGTGAGCAAATGGTTCCTGATTACTATCTATGTTAGCAGTCCGTCCCTGAATTTTTTGATAAAAAAAATCAGTATTTATTAGTAAATGTATATTAAAGATTAAATGAACACATGGATTATGAAAGATAAATTTTGTTCCTATGACAGAAATGTCTTTAACTTTTCTCTTTAACCTCTACCTTCCAATTCTAACTTCACAGTGTCTAAAAATACAGTACATCAAATCCTGTCGTGCCCAGGGACTTAGTACTATCTCTGAAAAACTCATCTCCATGGAGTCAAAATTCAACATGGCACAAAGATAAGTCTTTTATTTAGTTAAATGAGCTTTAGAAGTAAGAATCTTCTAGTATTTTAGAAATGTAACATGGCAATATAGCAAATATGAATTTATCTACCAAAACAGGAGAGCACAGCTTAAAAAACATAAAATAGTAACATCAAATATTTTGGTTGTAGGAATAGCACCCAGGGCTTTGCACATGCTAGGTAAATGCTCTCTTGTTGAGGCCCACTCCTCAACCTTCTCACTTTTTTAATTTTTTTTTTTTTTAGAAGACATAACTAAGCCTGGTTTTGAACTCACTACTTTTTTAAGTGAAAAGGTAAGAATACTCAGAATACTGGCTTCTTATACTGTCCCTAGCATTATTAAAGTTCTGTAGACTGGGAATTTAGTAGAAAACTCTCAGTCTCAAATGGATGGCAATGTTAGGATTGCTAGAATATATAAAATCCAAGACCCATAGGTCAAGCTACCACCTATGTATTCTCTAACCAACAACCAACCAACCAACCAACAACCAACCCATCATACTTTGAAGGTACAGGTGGAAGGGGCTTCTCATTGTGCTAAGGGAACCTACTGTAGTTGTCAATACTACATGCTTTCTAGATCTAACCCACCATGAAGAGTCATAGAATACTTGGTGAAAAACAACACTGCAAAGTGAAGCACTAAACTATATACCAGCACAAATATAAAAATGCCACATCTTAGCAACTCTCCATTTTACAAACTAGCAAATACCACAGCTACAGCACCCTTGGAACAACAGTGTTTAATGATGGAGCCCACACTTTAGAGTCAGGTGATAGATTCATGTTTGGATCTTGCCTCTATCACTTTAAAGCTGATGACTTTGAAAAAATCCCTAATTTTAAACTGAGCTTCTGTGACTGTAAAATTTCACAGGAAAAGACAAAGCAAAACAAAAGAACTCCCACAAAAATCAGTATAGGATTTCTGAGAGGACTAAAGAAGACAATACATGTTATCACAATATTTGGTGCACTTATGTGTAATTTAAACCTCAAGGTTTCTCATTGTATACCTTGTATTTTCACTTTAATAAAACACTAATAATAGTGAAGAAAAAAGGAATGGAGTCAACAACATTGAGATAGCTTGATCTATGCATGTAAATGGGAAATAACTGCCATGTCATTCGATTACGATGCACACATAAGAAAATCAATAGCACCTCATACTGGATAAATGGAGCTGTGAAACAGTTTACCTGTAAGTCATACAACAGAAGACCTATGCCATTTTTTTGGGGGGGGGGTCTTTTTGAGAAGAGTCTCCCTGTAGCCCCAGCTGGCCTGTAACTCACTCTGTAGACCAGGCTGGCCTTGAACCACAAAGATCTGCCTGCCTCTGCCTCCCAAGTGCTAGGATTAAAGGCGTGTGCCACCACGTCCCGCATCTATGCCATTTTTCAGCCAATAAAGATATCACCCAATGCAAAGGAAGGAAGGAAGGCCAAGAAGGTGCTAAAATAATTGGGAGATCTTTATTATCCATGGATTGACGAGGGGGATTACAATGAAAGGGGATTAAAAGGTTAAAGAATATTGGCTCAAAACTATCTCTAGTGGTACAGTAGTAGCATTTTCATCCAGGGGGTAATCAATAGCCATACTAATTGGATCTTAAAGTCTTCTCAATGGAAGGGAACTCTTGTGTGGCACTGTAATATAGCCAAATACTATGGCTGGAGAGGTCACAGATCCTCAGAGAAAAACGTAGAAAACCCTATCTCTGACACATCTTAGACAAATGAAATTTCCACTGTATCCTAATATGGATACTTATATTTACAACAAGTAAATTATATACTACTCATCAAGCAGTTTTTTTTTGGCAAAAGATGGAGGCAATTACAGAGTGCCACAACTGGTCACACACAGAAAATATGTCTGAGAGATGCCCGCCTTAAGTGACCATCTGTTTGTGGAACCTCTGGCCCTAAGGCTCATGGAACACTGTGGAATGGGGGTAGACTCCCTCAACTCTCAACAGTGAAACTTCCTCATATATCAGAGTATGATGTACCACAATTGGTTAGCTGAAGAGAATAAGAGACTGTAGAGTTGTGTCCCTGGAGAACCCTATACTAAAACTCACCCACCATGGCTCAAGGACCATTCAGAAGAGGGGCAGAAAGACTGTAAGAACCAGAATTGGTGCATGAACATAAGGAAACAGAGACTTTTAGGCCTCTGGGAACTTGGTGAGAAAATTGCACCAGTGGTAACAGCAAGCACAAGACCCAAGCCAACTCCACCAGACAAAACCCCAGCATAGAACAGGGGAAATGGAGACAGGCCCCAACCTAACCAAGAAACTATTAGCAAATGATCACTGTGGGTTAAGGGAGCAGAGATCTTCTTTAAGGGAGTGAACTAGATAGGCTGACTAATTCCATGGATGAACTTGCACAGAGGGAATCTGGGTACAAATGCTTGACTGGATAGACTTAATATATATGACAAATACCTGAAATCGTGGTGGGATTAAGGAGGGGGTCTAAATTTGATTAAGATGTATATATGAAGTGCAGAAAAACTCATTAAAAATAATTCTGCTCAAATATTAAATGTATTGCTAATGGTTTAAATAGGATGTTGAAGTCCAATTAGACCTAGTTTCGGGCTGGAGAGATGGCCTAGCGGTTAAGAGCGCCGACCGCTCTTGCAGAGGACCCGGGTTCGATCCCCAGCACCCACATGGCGGCTGAGAACCGTCTGAAACTCCAACTCCAGGAGACCCACAGCTCCAGGGAATCCGACGCCCACTTTCTGACCTGCCGGCATTGCACGACACGGGTGCACAAACTTGCATGCAGACAATACATTCGTTACACATACAGAAATAAATAAAAAATTAAAAAAAAAAAAAAAAAAAGACTTAGTTTCAAGGCACAGCCCAGTGGTAGAGTGCTTGAATACACATAAGGCCTTAGGATCAATCCCCAGCACCACAAAAGTCAAATACAATTATATGTAATAACTATTTCATCTCTTAAGAGTTTGAGACAAAGAAAGAGTAAGTCCAACAAAAAGATTATACTTTAAATATGAAGACTATTATTTATTTTATTATTTTTTTTTTTTTTGGTCTTTTCGAGACAGGGTCTCCCTGTAGCCCAGCTGTCCTGGAACTCACATTGTAGACCAGGCTGGCCTTGAACTCACAAGATCCGCCTGCCTCTGCCTCCCAAGTGCTAGGATTAAAGGTGTGCGCCTATGTAAAAGACAGTGTGCTGGTTAGTTGTGACTGTCAACTTGACACAACCCAAACATTTGAGAAGAGAGTCTAATGAAGAGAGTATCTAATCAAGTTGGCCTGTGACATGTCTATGTGGGACTGTCTTGACTGCCTTAATTGAGGTGGGATAGAAAACATTTTTCAGAATGTGGTGGCTCCACTTCATGGGCTGGGCCCTGCAGGGTATAGAGTGAAGACAGTTATCTGACAGCAAGTGAGGAACTGTGCCTTTTGACTATGGATATGACATTTTAAATTCCTGCTCTGATTTCCCCAAACTAATGGATGGATGTAATCTGGAATTATAATCCAAGTATGGTCCTTCCCCCTAAGCTGTTTTCTGTCAGGGTATTTTATCACAGCAACAAAAATGAAAGTAAAACAGATAGCAGGACAGGAGTACCTCTGCAAAAATTAAGTGGAAGGTCGCAGTGGTACAATGTGGGTAGTCCAGTGAGATGCAGCCCAACTAAAATACCACAGCCGGGATGTTCTCTTGCTTCTCTAAGTTACTGTTTTTGTGTGTGTGTGTGTGTGTGTGTGTGTGTGTGGTGTGTGTGTGTGTGTGTGTCAGGATCTTCCTGTAGCACCAGCTGGTCTAGAACTTGCTGCGTAGACCAGGCTGGCCTTGATCTCACAGAGATCTGCCCCACCTCTGCCTCTCAAGTACTGGGATTAAAAGTGTGCACCACCACCCCCTGGCTCTGCTTCTCCAAGTTTTAAACACCTTACCTTAACTAATAAACCATGCTTGTCAAACATCCAGATTTTCTTTCTTGCCTCCTCTTCAGAAAGCCCATTTTCTACCATAGACATAACTATAAGATTGGCAATCCCAAGAGCAGCCTGTTCAATGAAAAGCAAATTTAAAAATCAGGACTGTAATATGATGCAATACTTGAACTACCTTATATGTGAAGATTGTATTGCTTGGTTTATTCTTCCCTTACAAACCACACAAAAACTGATTCACTATCATAGTCATTAACTATTTATTTAAAGCAGAGATCCTAAATTCATACTATTTCAACAAAATTCTTAGTTTATCATGATCTTTTGTAAATATCAAAATACTGTCTTAATTTCTAAAGGAGAGTACTGGTTTTAAATTATAGAAAGCTTATAAAAATCTTACCTCTCCTGCTCCAAGAAATAAGATTTTGTGATCTGAGATTGGTTTATTAATAACTTTTTGGGCTGCAAGAAGACCTGATAGAGCAACGGCAGCTGTTCCTGCAAGAAAAACAAGAGATTTAAAATGAAAAAAAGGGGGACAAAAAAAAAAAAAAAAAAAAAATCCACTTTTTTTTTTTTTTTTTTTTGTCTTTCCAGACAGGGTCTCCTCCATGTAGCCCTAGTCCTAGCTGGCCTTGAACTCACAAAGATCCACCTGCTCTGCCTCCCAAGTGCTAGGATTAAAGGTGTGTGCCACCATGCCTGGTTCCCAGTTTTTTGTTGTTGTTGTTTTACCTTGAATATCATCATTGAAGGTACAATATTTTTCTCGATATTTTCTTAAGAACCTGAAAGCATTATGATTTCCAAAGTCTTCAAACTGAATCAATGTGTTTCGGCCATATCTAGAAATAGCAAACAACTTGATTAATTGTGTTGAAACACTATTATTAAATGTTTTCCTGTTTAATCTTATTTAAATTAATTTTTATTTGGGCTGAGAGATAGCCTAGCGGTTAAGAGCACCGACGCTCTTGCAGAGGACCCGGGTTCGATCCCCAGCACCCACATGGCGGCTAAGAACCGTCTGTAACTCCAATTCCAGGAGAACTCCAGTTCCAGGGGAATCCGAGACCCTCTTCTGACCTCCGCGGCATTGCACGACACGGGTGCACAGACCTGCATGCAGACAGTACATTCATACACATCAAAAATAAATAAATAATAAAAAAAATTAAAAAAAAATTAAATTTTATTTTATATGTATAAATGTTATGCCTGGATGTATTTAAGTAGGCCAGAAAAGGCGAGCCAGATCCCCTGGAATTGCAGTTAGGGACAGCTGTTAGCTGCCATAGTGTGCTGCGAACCAAACCCAGGTCCTCTACAAAAGTAGCCAGGTGCTTTTAACCACTGTGTCATCTCTCTAGTACCCTGTTTAATACATCTGCATTTGAGAATAGTGTACGAGCTCAACGCTGTCTGGAACTCCAGTTGCTGGGGATTCTGATACTCTCTTCTGACCTCTGCAGGCAATACTCAGAAAAGTAAGTTGGGGCCAAAGTAGGAAAAAGGAACTTGTGTGTCCCATGTAGAAGAATCCTTGAAGGCTGTAAAGGGAATAATTCATGGAAGCCTCCCTCTAGTGAGGATACATGCCAGCGATGGGGAGCTCACGTGAACATGGAGAGATCAGCACAGAAGCTACAGCTAGGAGTCTACTGTGATATGGGAGAGATAAGCACAGAAGCTACAGCGAGGAGTCTACTGTGATACGGGAGATATAAGCACAGAAGCTACAGCTAGGAGTCTACTGTGATACGGAGATATAAGCACAGAAGCTACAGCTAGGAGTCTACTGTGATAGGGAGAGATAAGCACAGAAGCTACAGCGAGGAGTCTACTGTGATACGGGAGATTCAAAGCAGAAGCCACAGGAGCCAGAGGAACAGCAGTGAGGCAGCACAACAAGCAAGCAGAGACTAGAGCTGAAGACCAACAAGAAAGCCAGGGAGAAGATGTTCCAACGCAGGGGCAACATGAATGCCTGGATACTATTTGGTTGCTTAAGAAAAGAAAGTGAGAGGAAGAAAGAGATTACAATGTGTGGGGAGATGAACAGTTCAGCTTTGGATCTGTCACTTTGCCTCTAGAAATAAAGTAATTTCTGAGTATCTTCTATGTGCCAGTAATTAAAAAGGTAAGCCAGAGACGGGAAAATGGCTCGATGCTAAAAGTGCTTGCCATGCACATATGAGAACCGAGTTAAATTTAAGAACCCTTGTAAAAGCCAGACTTGAATGAGCATCTGTAATCCAGTATTCCTTCCTACAGCGAAATGGAGCCAGGAGGAGAATCTCTGGAAGCTTGTGACCCAGTCAGCTTGGTGAATGCAGAAGAAAAACAATAAATCTACCCTGTTTCAAACAAGGTGGAAGGCGAGATCTGACATTCAAGGTTGTCTTCCAAGTTCCACATGTATGCCATGGCTCATGCATTGGCATTCACACACAGGACACCACACACCACACACACGCAGTGGCATTGCACACAGGAACAAACACACACACCATATATAAATTAAACACACACACACAAACCACAACACACACACCACAACACACACACACACACACACGCTCGCGAGAAGCTAAGCCAGAGTTAGACCATAAAGATGAAGAGTTTGTGTTTTAAGCTGTGGAAACAGAAAATCACTGAGAAATTTCCAGCAAAATAATGTAAGAAGTATTCATCCTTATAAGATTAATCTAAGTGTTAAGGAGGAGAGGAACTCAAGAGAAACTGGGGGGGGGGGCGTTTAGAGAAATGGAGAAGGAGAGAGAAGGCTGTGGTAACGGAAAAAGAAACATATTTGAGACATCTAAGTGGTAGTGCCACGTGGATTTGAGAGAGGCCTGACAGCACATTTGGTTGATGGCACAGTCACAGACAGGACCAAGATCAAAGGCTCACGGGTGGGGTGAACATTACTGCCCTCATAAGCAGTTAAGAGTATAGGTGGTAAAAAAAAAAAAGAAAGAAAGAAAAAAAAGAGTATAGGTGGGCTGGAAAGGGAAACAATTCCACTTGAGATATAACATGATACAGCAACAGAATTTCTCAAGAGTATTCCAGCAGCTGGACAGGCATGACCACATAGGTGAGTTTATGAGTCACAAAAATAAAGGTCACAATTTATCATTAAGTATAAGAACTGAAGGTGTAACTCAGTTGCACAGCACTCATTTAGCATGTGTGAGGCCTGGCACTCCATCTCCAGGACCCCACCAAATATAACAAAATATATTATGATATTATATAGTGTGTGTGTGTGTGTGTGTGTGTGTGTGTGTGTGTGTGTGTGTGTGTGTGTTTTCATGTGTGTGAATGCCAGTGTGTGTGTTTGTTCCTGTGTGCAAATGCCACTGCGTGTGTGTGTGTGTGTGTTCCTGTGTGTGAATGCCAATGCATGAGCCATGGCATACATGTGGAACTTGGAAGACAACCTTGAATGTCAGATCTCGCCTTCCACCTTGTTTGAGAACAGGGTAGATTTATTGTTTTTCTTCTGCATTCACCAAGCTGACTGGGTCACAAGCTTCCAGAGATTCTCCTCCTGGCTCCATTTCGCTGTAGGAAGGAATACTGGATTACAGATGCTCATTCAAGTCTGGCTTTTACAAGGGTTCTTAAAATTTAACTCGGGTTCTCACATGTGCATGGCAAGCACTTTTAGCATCGAGCCATTTTCCCGTCTCTGGCTTACCTTTTTAATTACTGGCACATAGAAGATACTCAGAAATTACTTTATTTCTAGAGGCAAAGTGACAGATCCAAAGCTGAACTGTTCATCTCCCCACACATTGTAATCTCTTTCTTCTTCTCACTTTCTTTTCTTAAGCAACCAAATAGTATCCAGGCATTCATGTTGCCCCTGCGTTGGAACATCTTCTCCCTGGCTTTCTTGTTGGTCTTCAGCTCTAGTCTCTGCTTGCTTGTTGTGCTGCCTCACTGCTGTTCCTCTGGCTCCTGTGGCTTCTGCTTTGAATCTCCCGTATCACAGTAGACTCCTCGCTGTAGCTTCTGTGCTTATCTCTCCCATATCACAGTAGACTCCTAGCTGTAGCTTCTGTGCTTATATCTCCTGTATCACAGTAGACTCCTAGCTGTAGCTTCTGTGCTTATATCTCCCGTATCACAGTAGACTCCTCGCTGTAGCTTCTGTGCTTATCTCTCCCATATCACAGTAGACTCCTAGCTGTAGCTTCTGTGCTGATCTCTCCATGTTCACGTGAGCTCCCCATCGCTGGCATGTATCCTCACTAGAGGGAGGCTTCCATGAATTATTCCCTTTACAGCCTTCAAGGATTCTTCTACATGGGACACACAAGTTCCTTTTTCCTACTTTGGCCCCAACTTACTTTTCTGAGTATTGCCTGCAGAGGTCAGAAGAGAGTATCAGATCCCCAGCAACTGGAGTTCCAGACAGCGTTGAGCTCGTACACTATTCTCAAATGCAGATGTATTAAACAGGGTACTAGAGAGATGACACAGTGGTTAAAAGCACTGGCTACTTTTGTAGAGGACCTGGGTTTGGTTGCCAGCACCCATATGGCAGCTAACAGCTGTCCCTAACTGCAATTCCAGGGGATCTGGCTGCCTTTTCTGGCCTACTTAAATACATCCAGGCATAACATTTATACATATAAAATAAAAATTAATTTTTTTTTAATTTTTTTATTATTTATTTATTTTTGTATGTGTATGAATGTACTGTCTGCATGCAGGTCTGTGCACCCGTGTCGTGCAATGCCGCGGAGGTCAGAAGAGGGTCTCGGATTCCCCTGGAACTGGAGTTCTCCTGGAATTGGAGTTACAGACGGTTCTTAGCCGCCATGTGGGTGCTGGGGATCGAACCCGGGTCCTCTGCAAGAGCGTCGGTGCTCTTAACCGCTAGGCTATCTCTCCAGCCCAAAATAAAAATTAATTTAAATATATATAAACAGGAAATCAATTTAATAATAGTGTTTCAACACAATTAATCAAGTTGTTTGCTTTCTAGATATGCCGAAACACATTGATTCAGTTTGAAGACTTTGGAAATCATAATGCTTTCAGGTTCTTAAGAAAATATCGAGAAAAATATTGTACCTTCAATGATGATATTCAAGGTAAAACAACAACAACAAAAAACTGGGAACCAGGCCATGGTGGCACACACCTTTAATCCTGCACTTGGGAGGCAGCGCAGGGGATCTTGTGAGTTCAAGGCCCTGCTACAGGAAGCAGGACATGGAGACCCTGTCTGGAAAAAGACAAAAAAAAAAAAAAAAAAAGTGGATTTTTGATACTCATTTTTAAGCATTTATAATGTGTCCCCCTTTTTTTCTTTTAAATCTCTTGTTTTTCTTGCAGGAACAGCGCCGTTGTCTATCAGGTCTTCTTGCAGCCCAAAAAGTATAAAAACCAACTCAGATCACAAAAATCTTATTTCTTGGAGCAGGAGAGGTAAGATTTTTATAAGTTTCTATAATTTAAAACCAGTACTCTCCTTTAGAAATTAAGACAGTATTTTGATATTTACAAAAGATCATGATAAACTAAGAATTTTGTTGAAATAGTATGAATTTAGGATCTCTGCTTTAAATAAATAGTTAATGACTATGATAGTGAATCAGTTTTTGTGTGGTTTGTAAGGGAAGAATAAACCAAGCAATACAATCTTCACATATAAGGTAGTTCAAGTATTGCATCATATTACAGTCCTGATTTTTTAAATTTGCTTTTCATTGAACAGGCTGCTCTTGGGATTGCCAATCTTATAGTTATGTCTATGGTAGAAAATGGGCTTTCTGAAGAGGAGGCAAGAAAGAAAATCTGGATGTTTGACAAGCATGGTTTATTAGTTAAGGTAAGGTGTTTAAAACTTGGAGAAGCAGAGCCAGGGGGTGGTGGTGCACATTTTAATCCCAGTACTTGAGAGGCAGAGGTGGGGCAGATCTCTGTGAGATCAGGCCAGCCTGGTCTAAGCAGCAAGTTCTAGACCAGCTGGTGCTACAGGAAGATCCTGACACCACACACACACCCAACACACACACACACACACACAACACACACACACAACAAAACAGTTACTTAGAGAACAAGAGAACATCCCGGCTGTGGTATTTTAGTTGGGCTGCATCTCACTGGACTACCCACATTGTACCACTGCGACCTTCCACTTAATTTTTGCAGAGGTACTCCTGTCCTGCTATCTGTTTTACTTTCATTTTTGTTGCTGTGATAAAATACCCTGACAGAAAACAGCTTAGGGGGAAGGACCATACTTGGATTATAATTCCAGATTACATCCATCCATTAGTTTGGGGAAATCAGAGCAGGAATTTAAAATGTCATATCCATAGTCAAAAGGCACAGTTCCTCACTTGCTGTCAGATAACTGTCTTCACTCTATACCCTGCAGGGCCCAGCCCATGAAGTGGAGCCACCACATTCTGAGAATGTTTTCTATCCCACCTCAATTAAGGCAGTCAAGACAGTCCCACATAGACATGTCCACAGGCCAACTTGATCTAGATCATTCTTCATTAAGACTCTTCTCAAATGTTTCTGGGTTGTGTCAAGTTGACAGTCACAACTAACCAGCACACTGTCTTTTACATTAGGCGCACACCTTTAATCCTAGCACTTGGGAGGCAGAGGCAGGCGGATCTTTGTGAGTTCAAGGCCAGCCTGGTCTACAATGTGAGTTCCAGGACAGCTGGGGCTACAGGGAGACCCTGTCTCGAAAAGACCAAAAAAAAAAATAAAAATAAATAAATAAATAGTCTTCATATTTAAAGTATAATCTTTTTGTTGGACTTACTCTTTCTTTGTTCTCAAACTCTTAAGAGATGAAATAGTTATTACATATAATTGTATTTGACTTTTTGTGGTGCTGGGGATTGATCCTAAGGCCTTATGTGTATTCAAGCACTCTACCACTGGGCTGTGCCTTGAAACTAAGTCTTTTTTTTTTTTTTAATTTTTTATTTATTTCTGTATGTGTACGAATGTTTGTCTGCATGCAAGTTTGTGCACCCGTGTCGTGCAATGCCGCGGAGGTCAGAAGTGGGCGTCGGATTCCCCTGGAGCTGGAGTTCTCCTGGAGTTGGAGTTTCAGACGGTTCTCAGCCGCCATGTGGGTGCTGGGGATCGAACCCGGGTCCTCTGCAAGAGCGGTCGGCGCTCTTAACCGCTAGGCCATCTCTCCAGCCCCGAAACTAGGTCATAATTGGACTTCAACATCCTATTTAAACCATTAGCAATACATTTAATATTTGAGCAGAAATTATTTTTAATGAGTTTTCTGCACTTCATATAATACATCTTAATCAAATTTAGACCCCCCTCCTTAACTCCCACCAGATTTCAGGTATTCTGTCATATATATTAAGTCCTATCCAGTCAAGCATTTGTACCCAGATGTCCCTCTGTGCAAGTTCATCCATCAGAATCTAGTCAGCCTATCTAGTGTCACTCCCTTAAAGAAGATCTCTGCTCCCTTAACCCACAGTGATCATTTGCTAATAGTTCCTTGGTTAGGGTTGGGGCCTGCTACCCATTTCCCCTGTTCTATGCTGGGGTTTTGTCTGGTGGAGTTGGCTTGGGTCTTGTGCTTGCTGTTACCACTGGTGCAATTTTCTCACCAAGTTCCCAGAGGCCTAAAAGTCTCTGTTTCCTTATGTTCATGCACCAATTCTGGCTCTTACAGTCTTTCTGCACCCTCTTCTGAAATGGTCCTTGAGCCATGGGTGGGTGAGGTTTAGTATAGGAGTCCTTTCCAGGGACACAGACTCTACAGTCTCTTATTCTCTTCAGCTTAACCAATTGTGGTACATCATACTCTGATATATGAGGAAGTTTCACTGTTGAGAGTTGAGGGATGTCTACCCCCATTCCACAGTGTTCCATGAGCCTTAGGTGCCAGAGGTTCCACAACAGATGTGTCACTTAAGGCCGGGCATCTCTCAGACATATTTTCTGTGTGTGACCAGTTGTGGCACTCTGTAATTGCCTCCATCTTTTGCCAAAAAAAAACCTGCTTTGATGAGTAGTATATAATTTACTTGTTTGTAAATATAAGTATCCATATTAGGATACAGTGAGAAATTTCATTTGTCTAAAGATGTGTCAGAGATAGGGTTTTCTACGTTTTCTCTGAGATCTGTGACCTTTCCAGCCATATGTATTTGGCTATATTTACAGTGCCACACAAGAGTTCCCTTCCATTGAGAAGACTTTAAGTCCAATTAGATAGCTATTGATTACCCCCTGGATGAAAATGCTACTACTGTACCACTAGAGATAGTTTTGAGCCAATATTCTTTAACCTTTTAATCCCCTTTCATTGTAATCCCCCTCGTCAATCCATGGATAATAAAGATCTCCCAATTATTTTAGCACCTTCTTGGCCTTCCTTCCTTCCTTTGCATTGGGTGATATCTTTATTGGCTGAAAAATGGCATAGATGCGGGACGTGGTGGCACACGCCTTTAATCCTAGCACTTGGGAGGCAGAGGCAGGCAGATCTTTGTGAGTTCAAGGCCAGCCTGGTCTACAGAGTGAGTTACAGGCCAGCTGGGGCTACAGGGAGACCCTGTCTCAAAAAGACCCCCCCCCCAAAAAATGGCATAGGTCTTCTGTTGTATGACTTACAGGTAAACTGTTTCACAGCTCCATTTATCCAGTATGAGGTGCTATTGATTTTCTTATGTGTGCATCGTAATCGAATGACATGGCAGTTATTTCCCATTTACATGCATAGATCAAGCTATCTCAATGTTGTTGACTCCATTCCTTTTTTCTTCACTATTATTAGTGTTTTATTAAAGTGAAAATACAAGGTATACAATGAGAAACCTTGAGGTTTAAATTACACATAAGTGCACCAAATATTGTGATAACATGTATTGTCTTCTTTAGTCCTCTCAGAAATCCTATACTGATTTTTGTGGGAGTTCTTTTGTTTTGCTTTGTCTTTTCCCTGTGAAATTTTACAGTCACAGAAGCTCAAGTTTAAAATTAGGGATTTTTTCAAAGTCATCAGCTTTAAAGTGATAGAGGCAGAATCCAAACATGAATCTATCACCTGACTCTAAAGTGTGGGCTCCATCATTAAACACTGTTGTTCCAAGGGTGCTGTAGCTGTGGTATTTGCTAGTTTGTAAAATGGAGAGTTGCTAAGATGTGGCATTTTTGTATTTGTGCTGGTATATAGTTTAGTGCTTCACTTTGCAGTGTTGTTTTTCACCAAGTATTCTATGACTCTTCATGGTGGGTTAGATCTAGAAAGCATGTAGTATTGACAACTACAGTAGGTTCCCTTAGCACAATGAGAAGCCCCTTCCACCTGTACCTTCAAAGTATGATGGTTGGTTGGTTGGTTGGTTGGTTGGTTGGTTGGTTAGAGAATACATAGGTGGTAGCTTGACCTATGGGTCTTGGATTTTATATATTCTAGCAATCCTAACATTGCCATCCATTTGAGACTGAGAGTTTTCTACTAAATTCCCAGTCTACAGAACTTTAATAATGCTAGGGACAGTATAAGAAGCCAGTATTCTGAGTATTCTTACCTTTTCACTTAAAAAAGTAGTGAGTTCAAAACCAGGCTTAGTTATGTCTTTACAAAAAAAAAAAAAATTAAAAAAAGGTGAGAAGGTTGAGGAGTGGGCCTCAACAAGAGAGCATTTACCTAGCATGTGCAAAGCCCTGGGTGCTATTCCTACAACCAAAATATTTGATGTTACTATTTTATGTTTTTTAAGCTGTGCTCTCCTGTTTTGGTAGATAAATTCATATTTGCTATATTGCCATGTTACATTTCTAAAATACTAGAAGATTCTTACTTCTAAAGCTCATTTAACTAAATAAAAGACTTATCTTTGTGCCATGTTGAATTTTGACTCCATGGAGATGAGTTTTTCAGAGATAGTACTAAGTCCCTGGGCACGACAGGATTTGATGTACTGTATTTTTAGACACTGTGAAGTTAGAATTGGAAGGTAGAGGTTAAAGAGAAAAGTTAAAGACATTTCTGTCATAGGAACAAAATTTATCTAATTCATAATCCATGTGTTCATTTAATCTTTAATATACATTTACTAATAAATACTGTATTTTATCAAAAAATTCAGGAGCGGACTGCTAACATAGATAGTAATCAGGAACCATTTGCTCACTCAGCCCCAGAGAGTATACCTGGTACTTTCGAAGATGCAGTAAATAAACTTAAGCCTTCAGCTATAATTGGTAAGTAAAGATGTTGGTAAATAATTCTGTTACTTTACTGTCTACCATAACTACCATGTATAATTATTAAAGTAACTCAACATATTTTGCCTAGCTTTTAGCATAAGTAGGTTGTCCCCTCAGTGTATGTAGGGGACTGGTTCCAGGACCCACTGCAGATACCAAAACATGCACTACTTAATTAAATCCATTATATTAAGTAGTATAGTATTTGTTTATAATGTATGCATACCTGCTATATACTTTAAAGAATCTCTAGGTTACTTATACCTAATACAATATAAAGTTATACAATTAGTTATTTAGAGTTGTAATGATTAGGGAGTAATACAATAAAGGTCTATATACAAACACATTTTTTAAATTAATTTAAAAACTGGAGACAAAACAAACAAGAAACTGTCTCACTATCTTTTCTAGGCTGGCTTTGAACATCTGGGCACAAGTGATTCCCTTGCCTGACTCTCCCAAGTAGCTGGGACCTCAGGCACACACATCCATGCCTGGCGCTTTTATAGTATTTTGCTTTTAGAGTTGTTGTGACTATTGAGCTCAAAACCTCAAAAAGGCCTAGGTCATTTGATAGACTATACAGGAAATTCACTGAGAATTTCATTGGCCACATGACAGAAGCTTTCAGTGTGTTTTGATTCAGGCATTGTGCAGCTGACATCACACTCTGCTAGCAGAGTCCTAAATTCTCAGCAGAGATGCAAGGCATTAGAAGAGGAGCTATTTAGTTTCCTATGTTAAGTTTCAATTGACAATCCTGTAATTTTATTGTTTTCACATAGCAACTGTATGTTGAACAATAAAACCTTCACAAATAGTAAGTTCTTATGGTCAGAAAAGTGTTCCTGTGTTTTTCCGTTGTTAAAGAGCTCTAAGGTTTTTTTATAGCAAGAAGAAATCATAAAGCTTCTCTAGTTTATTCCTCTCAAAACTCAGTATGAACACGTAAGAATCCCATTCATTGTTTACTTCTGGAGGGTCAAAGAAACTGAAAGAAAAAAATGGAAACACTCATCCACTGCTGGTGGGAATGTAAACTCGTACAACCACTATGGAAAGCAGTGTAGAGAACCCTTAAGAGACTCAAAATGAGCTTGCCATCTGACCCAGTCATACAACTCCTGGGTATATAACCACAAGACTCATCCTACCACAGAGATATATGCACAGCCATGTTTATTGCAGCTCTCTTCACAATAACGAAGAGCTGGAACCAACCCAAGTGACCCTCCACTGACGAGTGGATAGAGAAAATGTGGTACATCTACACAATGGAGTTCTATGCAGCAGTAAAGAAAGATGACATCATGAACTTTGCAGGTAAATGGATGGAACTAGAAGATATTATGTTGAGTGAAGTAACACAGTCCCAGAGAAAACAAACGACGAATGGTATCCCTCATCTGTGGATGCTAGCACCAAGTACCTAGTTGTATGGCAAACTAAGCAATATTAATGTTATTTTCCTCATGATCTGAAAACAACTGTGCTCCTTTATTGTGACTCCCTTAACAGGTTCTAGAATTAAGCTACCATTTATTGTCAGACTTAGGCAGTTTTGGTATATGGGTAGAGGGTATGTATGCACAAAATCAAAAGAAGTGGGGGAAAAACTAGTTTGTCATGACATTGTGTCTAACCACAGTATTTATCTTATGGGAGTGTTTCTTAGTATTTCTTATACAAGGCTGCTTGAGCTTTTGTCCAAGCCTTTTCTAAAATATTATTCAGTAGTTAAAAGTATCAGACTGGTGTAACTTAGCCTTTCTGGATGCTTAACAACCATACCTAATGCTCATACCAATCTGGCTGAGGGACTTAAGGAATAACTTTGTTCCTTGCCCTCAGAGGTCAACTAAGTCCCAGGGGACTGACTATACATGGGGGCATCTCTTGAAATATCCTGCAAATGTGAGTCACCAGTCTTCCTGTGCAAGGAGGTCTTGGAGATCCACTAATGGGACTTCAGCCAGTGTCCAGTCTATAAAGAGGAAAGTCTGCTCATGCTTCCAAAGAGAAACCTGGTCTAGCAGGACCTGACTTTGTCCTGGAGTGGATGGAACTGGCAAATGAAAAGCCAAATTGAGCCAGGTGCTCCCTCACCCCCCCAAAAAAACCTGAGGACCAGATCCTCAACTGACCTTGAGAAAACAAAAACCTTGGTTAATCTGGGCTAACAGTGTGGCCTTAAGCCTCCAAAAGGAAAGTATACCCAGAAATAAGTAATTGGTAAGGCCTGAGAAATTGTACTTCAGGTATAAAACTTAAGATCTTAGTTTAAAAAAAAAAAAAAAGAGCACAGTTGCTTTCCTGTCTTACTGGCAAGTGCAGCTACCCTGTGGCTGCCACTGCTTTTGCCATCCTTCAAAGACATGAGACACAGCTTTTCAACCTTCCAGTATGGACTGAAGACTCATGTCTCTCCAAGAATCCTCTAAACCTTCAGTACCAGATGGGGACTGCTGAGACATCCATCTTGTGGACTGAGCTACTTCTGGGATTTCAGCCTCTTCGGAGTATAGACTGCCCTTGTTGGACTACCTAGGCTGTATCATGGAGACCAGTACAGGAGGATCAAGACAGGATGTGGTGCTTACTGGACCTTATTTGGTGACCGTGGGAAGGGAAAACCCCAGTGTGAAGCACAAGGGCAGGACTGATGGTTGTTTGGGCTTGCCAAGGAGGAGCCTTCAAACATGACATCTTTCAGCCTAATTAAAAAAGAAAAGCTGAAGATGAGAAAAGATATATGTTGCATGCATGTATGCATATTTTGTAGTCATACAGATTGGAAGGAACAACAACAACAAAAAAGACTGGGTCAAAGAACTGACTGAAACAATGAACTTCTGCTCAAAACAGTAAACTTCTGCATTGAAAATTTTAAGAGACTGAGAAAAAGATGAACATGTTTGGCAGAATGCATGAGCTCTAGTGGGGTAGGGGGGTGTAAGGAAGGAGAAATAGGTCTAGACTTGATTGGAAATTTTGTATGAAATGCACAAAGCTTCAATAAAAATTGGCTTTAAAAAAGAAAAAAATTCAAAACAAAACAAAAAAAATTTTCAAAACAAAAAGTGGAGGTACTAGTGCTTAGCTCAGGTATCAGTTATCCCCAGAACACCACCACAGCCTATGTGTTCTTCAGTAACCCCGAGCATCATCAAACTTGTCATCAGACTTGTCAAAGGAAAAAAAATCCTGATACTCTGTTTTCTCTGTTGTTTCTCAACTATAATGTGTAGTCTCTGCATTACTCTTCCCCTTCCCCACAGTGCTGGAGACTGAACCTAGGGTCTTATGCTTATAGGCAAGCCCTCTACTACTGAGCCAAATCTTCAACCCCTACATTCATGTTTAAACCCTAATGGTCTAATTCAGTGTCTGAGTGATGCTAAGAATTTAATAAAAAGCAAACTCAGTCATCAAAAAGTTGAATGCTGGGGCTGGAGAGATGGCCTAGCAGTTAAGAGTGCCAAGTGCTCTTGCAGAGGACCCGGGTTCAATCCCTAGCACCCACATGGCGGCTGAGAACCGTGTTTAACTCCAGTTCCAGGGGAATCCGAGACCCTTTTCTGACCTCTGCGGCATTGTACGACATGATGCACAAACCTGCATGCAGACAGTACATTCATACAAAATAAATAAAAAATTTTAAAAAGAAGTTGAATACTTTATTTAGTAAAGGTAATCTTTCTTTCACTAGTTCTGAATTCCTGATATTTTGAAATAAGCACAGCAGGCTTTAACATTTGAACATTTCAGACATAATTTACTCCTTTTTAATTTTTTTAATTGTGGTAAAATTCACATAAAATATACTATCCTACAATTTTTTAAAATTTTACATGTTTATGAGTGTATGACCTGCCTGTAGGTAAGTGCACCTGTGTCATGCAGTGCCTGCAGAGGTCAGAAGAGGGCCTCGGATCCTTTGGAACTGGAGTTATGGACTGTTGATAGCCACCATATGGGTGCTAGGGATCAAACCCAGCTCTTCTGGAAGAGCAACCAGTGCTCCTAACCACAGAGCCATCTATCCAACCCCCATCTTACCATTTTTAATTCAGTATCAGTATCATAAAGAACTTTCTCACCTTTGTGCAACTGGTCTCCAGCACTGTTTTCATCTTACAAAACTGAAACTGCCCATTAAACAACCTAACATTCCATCAGTCCCTGGCAAATGCTATTCTACTTTATCTCTCTGTGGATCTGGCAACTCCAGGTCTCTCAGAAGATTCATATGGTGTTTATCTCTTTGTAAGTATTGTTTTTCATTTGTAGCGTTTTATTTTAGAATGCTGGAGATACTATTTTTAAATTTCCTATAATTTTATGTGTGTTTTAGACAGTAAATATTTGTGAAAGTTTTCAGTATTTCATTTGTTTTTCTTGTTGTATTTGAAGTTATGTTCCATAGTATTCTCAGCAGTACAAAATCTGTCTTTGTAATGAAAGATCTGTGGGTTTGAGATGGTAAATGTATTGTACAAACATATAAGAATTGGTTTATTATATGCACTGAACTTGCTTTCCCCCCTTATGTATTGCAGGAGTGGCGGGTGCTGGCCGGCTTTTCACTCCTAATGTAATCAAAGCCATGGCCTGCATCAATGAAAGGCCTATAATCTTTGCACTAAGTAATCCTACAGCACAATCTGAGTGTACACCCGAAGACGCATATATACTCACTGAGGGCAGGTGTTTGTTCGCCAGTGGCAGCCCATTTGAGCCAGTGAAACTCCAAGATGGAAGAGTCTTCACACCAGGTCAAGGAAACAATGTGTATATTTTTCCAGGTAAATGCAATCATTACTGATGTTACAGATCAGTGGTTAATTACATAGAAATGCTTAGTGGGGAATTTTAAGGTTGAAGTAAGCAACAGTATTTACAGAACTGGGTATATGAGGAAACAAGCAATTCAGTAAATCCAACTTGCTCTTTTTTTCCTTAAAAATTTATACTGGTAATTAAATTTTATTATAGAAATAATATAGTACATAGTTCACAAAATTACAGAGGAACGGAAAGTTATAAAATTATTCAGCCCTCTCTTACTACCCCCCCCAATCACTCTGAGACATAACTGCTGTGAGTAGTTTGCTCTTTTTCTGGCAGTTCCAGTCACAGCATGGATTCCCCTTTACTATTGTTATTCTTCCAAATCAGCTGTAGGTGTGAGCTTCCCTGTGAACTCACAGGGGAGTGACACTGTATACATTCCTTCCACTGTTCAGTTTGACTTACTGCTTTTTATTCTCCTTAGTAGTTACCTTTACCTTATATAACATACTTAAAGGGATTTTGTTAGGAATTGGGGGGGGGGTATGCTCACTTGTCTTGGTATGTACATACATGCACAGAAGCCAGAGGATGACTTTTACCATTCTCTGCTTTATTCCTTTGAGGCAGGGTCTATTGAACCTAGAGTTCCTGGGGCTTTTTGACCAGCTGACAGCTAGTAAGTCCCAGAAATTATTTTTTAGAAACATGATTGTGTGGGGCTGGAGAGATGGCCTAGCGGTTAAGAGCGCCAACTGCTCTTGCAGAGGACCCAGTTTTGATCCCCAGCACCCACATGGCAGCTGAGAACCGTCTTTAGCTCCAGTTCCAGGGGAAACCGACGCCCTCTTCTGACCTCCGCAGCATTGCATGACACGGGTGCACAGACCTATATGCAGAGTGTACATTCATACACATACAAAAATAAAATATAAAAAACTAAAAAAAGTATTTAAAAAAACATGATTATATAAATAGTATCCACTAACTCGATTATGATTTGATAAGTATAGTAGAACACAGAATTCTGTGTTATTAAATTTTTTCTTCAGGTATCAAATAATAATGACGGCCCCCTTTCATTCCTTGCCAGCTGTCTTCATTTCCTCCTGATCTCAGTCTGCAGCAGACTATCTCTTGAACCCCATCTCCTCTCTCCTACACAACCAACTCTTCCACTCTGTTGGCGTTTCTAGACTATATCCTTGAATAAACCTTTAAGGAAACTTTTCAGAGGAGTATTTGAAGCCAAGAGTGGTGATACAGGCCTGTAATCCCAGCACTTGAGAGGCTGAGGCAGGAGAATTGCCATGAGTTTAAGGCTAATCTGGGCCACATAGCAAGTCCAGGCCAGCTAAAAATCCTTGTCTCCCAAAGATCAAAGAGCCTATGAAAACTCTCAAGTTTACAAATCTGAAATGTCCTTATTTTGTCTTCTTACTAGATAGTATAGCTGAGTGAGGTTTATAAAGTTATCATCCTGAGACCTTGGAAAACTTTCCTCCCTTCACTTTAGTTGGGCCCATGGTGCTGATGAGTAGTCTCAAGTCTGAGACATTCCCACTCATTTAGGTAAAATAAGGGTTTTTTTCTANAAAAAAAGCAGTTGCCTTATGAACCCAGCTCTTCAGCTCTCATTCTGCTGTGTTATTCTTGTTTCTCTCTGTTTTAAACTGGCCTATCTTTTTTCCTTGATTTTGTTAATTTTTATACAGAAAGTATTCATTTAGATTTGCCTATATTTATGTTCTGTCTCCATCCTTCTTCCCTGTCTACTCATATCAAGGATCATTTTTCTCCTATCAGAACATCTTTACGTGTGGGTGTGATGAATTCTTTTTTGATAGTTTAGTTCTTCATTTTGAAGGATATTTTTACTCCACGTAGAAGTAAAAGTTGGTGGTTACTGTATTTCAGTACTCTGAAAATAGTTATTGTTTTCTGAATTTTGTTACTGCAGTGAACCTAGGTTTGATTTTCTTTGTGTTACTTCCACCTACAGGTTACAGTGCCCCTGAATCTGTGGCTGAGGTCTGCCTTTGTCATTTTGGGTTGTTTCTGTTTGGGGAACCCATGAGCAGTCTTTGCTTTTGCCTTATTCTTCCCTGTAATTCCATCTGCGTGGGGAGCATTTCTCACCATCTCTTGAACATTTCTCTTTTTGTGTCTACCACCCTTTTTGCTCTGTATTTCAGTCTGTGGTTTTCTTTATCTCTTCCTCTTTGTAAGTTTGCTTTCCAACTATGTTAATCTGTTGTTATGGTCTTGATTTTACCTCTTGTATATTTTTAGCTTGTAGGAATTCTTTTGTAGAAATAATCAGTTACAAATACTGCTTTCTTGCCTTTATATTTTATGAAATAATTCCTTTACTTCTAATGAACTTTGCCATCAGTTTTTGCCTTTACTAATGTTGCTTTTTGTTTTGTTTGTAAATTGATGGTTGTCTAGAATAGATTTTTACTTTAACCCAGATTGTTGAGATTCAGTACTTTTGAAATCTTTTATATTGCTGCTGTATTACAGCACAGTTATAAATACTTGCTTATGTATCATTAATATAGTTTTTTGCTAATGTTCTATAGAGATGTCATTGTTTTGTTTGTTTTTAAATATTTTATTTATTTTCATGTGTATGGGTGTATTGCCTGCACATAAGTGCAACCATGTCATGCAGTGCCTGTGGAGGTCAGAAGAGGGTATCAAATTCCCCTGGAACTGGAATTACAGTCATTAGCTGTCGTGAAGGTGCTGTGAATCAAACCGGGGTCCTCTGCAAGAGCCACCAGTGCTCTTTAACTACTTAGCCACCTGTTCTGCCCCTATTTGTTTGGAGACCAGTTCTCCCTGTAACCCAGCTGGCCTGGAGCTCTGTGTAGACCCGGCTGGCTTCAATCTCAGAAATCCACCTGCTTCTGCCTTCCAAATACTGGGATTAAAAGCACATACCACTATGCCAGTTTGGGATGTCATTTTAATCTTTCCACAATATAATCACATTCTGCATTCTTGGGATTAAGGTGATCCTTAAGTGGCTTGAGGAAATGGAAGGGTTTTTGTGTTTTGTTTTTTGTTTTTGGTCTTTCCAGGGCCTGTCTTTAATCCCAGCTGGCCTGGAGCTCACTATATAGACCAGGCTGACCTTGAAGTCACAGAGATCCACCTGCCTCTGCTTTCTGAGTGCAGGGATTAAAGGCATGCACCACCACGCCCAGCCTTTTTTTGTTTTGTTTTTTTTTTTTTTTTTTTTTGGTATTGGTTTTTGTTGTTGTGTTTGTTTGTTTGTTTTTTTGTGCTGTAGCCTGAACCCAAGCAATAGCACATGAGTCATGCTGACCAGCCGAGCACTCTACAGCAGCTATTCCCCAGGCCTGAGATGTGTACTGAAATTCTGTTTACAGTGCTATCTAGCAGTTAAAATATTAGGTTATACTCTTGAGAATACAGTAAGAAGTATTTATTATTAGTAATGTTTTTCTCTCCACTATTTATAAAGCAAATCTTTTAGCAGGGTGTCTTGGAACATGCCTGTTGACTCAACTTACGGGGAGGCTGAGAGACAGGAGGGCTGCTTGAAACTGGGCATTAGGCTGTGTAACAGTGAGAGCCTATTCACCAGAATTAAAATCTTAACTATGAAAATTTTCAAAACATATGCAAAAATAAAGAAGACTATTGTAAGTCCCATACCAAGATAAATGAACTGCTAATCTTGTTTATTTTATAACTACCCCACCCCAGATCATTTTAAAGATCTCAGCTATCAATTGTGAATCTCTCAGAAGTTGAATCTATTTTTATAATTTTTATTTATTTTTATGTGTATGAGTGTACTGTCTGCATGTAAGTTTGTGCTCCTGTGTCATGCAGTGTTGCAGAGGTCAGAAGAGGGCATCCGATTCCCCTGGAACTGGAGTTCAAGATGGTTCTTAGCTGCCATGTGGGTTCAGGGTCCTCTGCAAGAACAGTTGGCACTCTTAACCACAGAGCCATCTCTCCAGCCCCAGAAGTTGAATCTTAAAAATATGTTACAGGAGCTGATGAACTAGCTCAGCCAAGATGCTTGCCCAACAACCTAATTTCACTCGTTGGAGCAAATGTGGTAGGAGGAGAAAAGACCTTACTCATACAGGTTGTCCTCTGACCTCCACATGTGCACTTCGGCAGGAGCATACCCCTCATAAATAAATAAATAAATAAATATGTAAAAATTTAATATTATACAGTCCCATTTATAATTACTATAATATACAGTTTTTGTCACACTTATTTTATTTGTGCATGTATATGTTTGTGTATCACATGTACCACAGCACATGTGTGGAGGTCAGAGGACAACTTGGGGGAGTCAGATCTCTCCATCATACCTCAGATAGTCAGGCTTGATAACAGGCATTGGACAGAATTTTAACTTGTAATATTTATTTTATCCGTGTATATAGCTTGCAGCTTTCTGCTGAAATTTTTTTCCTTCCTTTTTTGAGAGTAGCCCAGGTTTGAACCTTGCTGTCTTCCTGGTTCTGCCTCCCAAATGCTGGGTTTAAAGGCCCACACCACCACATCTGACTGGTGAAATCTATCTTGTAATTGAATTGCTTGACTATGAGAATTACTGTTAAAGTTTCGGATTGTAACAGAATCTCACTGTCTTGAAGTTTGCATTTATTATCTATGTTTACATCTTGGTAATTAGTTTTAATCCTCCTGTAAGCTTAGTTATTTGCTTGTTTGAATACCTGTCTTGAGTGCTGAGCAGTGTGTATTGCAGGTTTTAACAGTCATTTGGGGCTTGGGGTGAAGGTGCCTTACTCCAGGGGGCCTTTGCTTTTTCCTCAGTGGTAGTTAGGTGGTACTCGGTCATCATCATCCAGTCCAGGGCACAGGCTGGGTCTAGCAGGATTTCTGGTTTGCCCTCACTGCTTCCTTCTGGGCAGCTCTTTCTGTATTACTTAAAACTCAAAGGTCCTCACCAGCAGCCTTCATCCTTAGTGGTCCCTGAACTTCAGCTTCTGAGTTATCATGAGACTCCTCAAAGCTTTGCTGCTCAGGATCCCAACCATAGCTGTGCTGTTGAAATCAGCAGCCTCCTTGAAGAGAAAAGCTTTACTGCTGGGTTTACTTGTGGGTCTTGAACTTTCTCCTCCCACCTTCTCCCAACACCAGACTCACTGTTTTGGCAGTGCTCTGCCTCTTTAAAAACATTATATATATAATATAGATATATAGATAGATATATATATATATATATATATATATAAACTTTTTTTTTTTTAAAAAATGAGAAAAATAAAGACATGAAAGAAATGGAGAGTCGGAGGAAGAAACAGCTGCTCAGGGATCTTTCTGGACTTCATATCATGGTGCAGATGTAGCGCGAATTCTTCTGTTCTCAGCATTGAAGACTGCTGGCATCTGTCCTCTCAGTTCCTCTTGCTTCCTGGTCACCATTCTGTTAGACAAAGTAAATTCTCTTGACTATTAGTTTCCAGTAGATACAATTTAAACCTATAAAACTTAACGAAATCCTCTTTTCAGGTTGGCCATAAATCAACATAAAGATGATTTTTAAGTTGGTCTTTTAGTCTCTTCAATTTTATCCTTTTACCTTTAACTTGATCGCCTATCCCATCTACCAGGGATAAAACTGATGGCTGTTATGCCCCAAATTAAGTCACTACCTTGCACAATGACTGGTACAGATGCAATGTATCATGAGCCTTTGGCATTTTCAAAGTAAAATTATGTAAAATATTATATATAATGTTTTATGTAGTATATTAGTAAAAGACTGCTCAAATATTTAAGAATTTAAATTTTTGAATATTGAACTACATATACATTATTGGAAGGAACAAACATTACCCAAAGAGAATAGTTAAACTCTAATGGATTATGTTAAGATACATATTTTGAGTCAGAGAGAGATCTCAGCAGGTAAAGGCACTTGCCACCAAGAATTGACTTGTTGAATTCAGTCTCCTGAACCCACATGGTAGAAGGAGAGAACCAACTTCCAAAAGCTGTCTCTAACCTTCACATGTGCTCATGTATATACCTATACAGTAACTGTAAACAGTTCTTTTCAGATGCAGATTTTCTCAGCTTTATAATTGAGTCATATCTTTTACAAAAATAAGAAAGTGTGGAATCATTCGGTCATAGTTAACTTTATATGAATTCTTTCTTACTGTCACCAAAATAATGGTTTTGTGTAGTTGTCTCTACCTCTTAATTTGTAGTGCCCTGTTTTTGGTGGAGAGATGTCTTGGTGTTAACTCCATCACCCTCTGCTGTTCAATGTGAAAAATAGTTTTTAGATATGTTTTGTGTTGCCCAGGCTGACTTTGAACTTTGTTAGTCTCTTCCATCAGGCATAAAAGTAACTGGGATCACAAGAAAAAAATAATTTTAAAAATAATCTCTGAGCCTGGAGAGATGGCTCATTGGCTAGGAGCCCTGGTGGCTCTTGCACAGGACCCAGATTTGGTTCCCAGCACCCACATACCAACTAACAACTGTCACTAACTGCAGTTCCAGGGAGGGGATCCAACATTTTGAAATTGAAAGTACTAAAGTAATACCATGTAAAGTAGACCTTCAGATGGCTCAATGTCTACAATAAATGATCATTGAACCTGAGAATGTAGTTCTGTTGGTAGAATGCTTACCTATCATGCACAAAGCCCTGGATTTGATCCCCACCCAGCATTTCATAATCTCAGCACTCTGGAGATAGCGGCAAGAGGATAGGGAGTTCAAGACCAGCCTGCTGGGCTTCATGAAACTATCCTAAAAAGGCAGGGAGGAGGGTCAGTAATTATTAGTATTGATATAATTACATTTTCACATTGGGAAAAGGAAAAAAAACAGTCTATAAACACTTAAAATTCTATTGAATTTCTGGTACAGTACAGTTTGCCTATTGTGACCATGAAGAAGGTAGCCACGGGACCTGAAAAGATTACACAGCTCTGAAAAAGGGAGCCAGGGGGGCCGTGTGGTTTTATGTCTTTGGTTGATTTCTATTTCTACACCCATGCATGAGCACTAAAGACACAGAGAGCTCTGCTTTTATCTCACACTCTTTACAGTCACAGATGAATATTTATAGAACAATGGATAATAATAAAGTGGCCAAATGTAGTAGAGGAGTGAAACATGAGCTGGATAGCATGGCCATAGTATGCCTTCCTGAGAGAACAGTGTCTCCTTAGAATTAAGGGAGTACAGGCATTCTGGAGAGAACTCCTCAGCGAGCCTTCTTGCATAAACTTTCTCATGGGACAAGGCCATCCATGATCAAGGTTACACCTTAATTTACCAAACATATTTTTAAAGTCATAGGAACACTGTTTTGTAGTTCCTACAAAAAAACCTATGGAGAGGTTTTAGTGTTGCACACATGTACATGTGTTTAGGGCTGATCAGATAGCCTATCAGGGAGCTTACCCCTGGAGAAAACTAATACCCCCCCCAGCAGCCACTGATGTCCTGTAGTTCTGCATCTAAGGGTGTGTGTGACCTTATGAAATCTTCCCCCATCCTCATTGGTATGTCAGCTGGTGCTGTCCTTATGCAGGTCCTGTGTAGGCAGTCATATTGTTGAGATTGCATGGATGCAGCTGCCTTGTCATGTCTGAAAAACACTAGAAGCAGGAGTCCTGGTCTCTGGCCTCTTTCCAATGTTCCCTCAGCATTCAGTATAGGGGTGGCACTGTAGATGTACCTGTTGGGGTTGGGGACCCCTTAGTCACTCATTCTCTACATTTGACCAGCTGTGGGTCTCTGAAATAGTCTCAAAAAAAAAAAAAAACCACTGGGACAGGCCTTTAATCCCAGCACTCAGGAGGCAGAGGCAGGTGGATCTTTGTGAGTTCAAGGCCAGCCTGGTCTACATAGCGAGCTCCAGGCCAGCTGGGGCTACAGGGAGACCCTGTCTCAAAAAGACAAAAAAAAAAAAAAAATTCTTTGATGAAGGGTGAAAGCTACACTTTTTTAATCAATGAAATGAAGATAGTAACAATATCTTAGAAGGTTTTCACCAAAGGTAGAGAAACCAAGTAAGACATGATATGCACCTGACAAGCCCAAATGGCAAATGGTAGTCACTTTTTATATTTCCCACTTTGTTCATGGTATTTATATCTGTCTTATTATTTGATATGCTATTTATTGCCAATTTTAATTTTATAAAGGAAGTAGAAGTGTCAGTTTCAAAAGTTTAGTGGATATTATTAAACATTATTTGAATATATGTGCACAAAACAAACCTCATTCTAATTTAAAGATTTTGATTAAAGAATTGTGTTATATAGTCAGTGATTTCTTGTTTCTAGGTAATATTGATCTTATTGTAAGACTTAATTTTGTATGACTCCACTTTCACTTCCTCATCCACATAAATGACAAAAAAATTGAGATTATTTCATTTCAAAACAGGGCAGGTGTTTGTTCGCCAGTGGCAGCCCATTTGAGCCAGTGAAACTCCAAGATGGAAGAGTCTTCACACCAGGTCAAGGAAACAATGTGTATATTTTTCCAGGTAAATGCAATCATTACTGATGTTACAGATCAGTGGTTAATTACATAGAAATGCTTAGTGGGGAATTTTAAGGTTGAAGTAAGCAACAGTATTTACAGAACTGGGTATATGAGGAAACAAGCAATTCAGTAAATCCAACTTGCTCTTTTTTTCCTTAAAAATTTATACTGGTAATTAAATTTTATTATAGAAATAATATAGTACATAGTTCACAAAATTACAGAGGAACGGAAAGTTATAAAATTATTCAGCCCTCTCTTACTACCCCCCCCAATCACTCTGAGACATAACTGCTGTGAGTAGTTTGCTCTTTTTCTGGCAGTTCCAGTCACAGCATGGATTCCCCTTTACTATTGTTATTCTTCCAAATCAGCTGTAGGTGTGAGCTTCCCTGTGAACTCACAGGGGAGTGACACTGTATACATTCCTTCCACTGTTCAGTTTGACTTACTGCTTTTTATTCTCCTTAGTAGTTACCTTTACCTTATATAACATACTTAAAGGGATTTTGTTAGGAATTGGGGGGGGGGTATGCTCACTTGTCTTGGTATGTACATACATGCACAGAAGCCAGAGGATGACTTTTACCATTCTCTGCTTTATTCCTTTGAGGCAGGGTCTATTGAACCTAGAGTTCCTGGGGCTTTTTGACCAGCTGACAGCTAGTAAGTCCCAGAAATTATTTTTTAGAAACATGATTGTGTGGGGCTGGAGAGATGGCCTAGCGGTTAAGAGCGCCAACTGCTCTTGCAGAGGACCCAGTTTTGATCCCCAGCACCCACATGGCAGCTGAGAACCGTCTTTAGCTCCAGTTCCAGGGGAAACCGACGCCCTCTTCTGACCTCCGCAGCATTGCATGACACGGGTGCACAGACCTATATGCAGAGTGTACATTCATACACATACAAAAATAAAATATAAAAAACTAAAAAAAGTATTTAAAAAAACATGATTATATAAATAGTATCCACTAACTCGATTATGATTTGATAAGTATAGTAGAACACAGAATTCTGTGTTATTAAATTTTTTCTTCAGGTATCAAATAATAATGACGGCCCCCTTTCATTCCTTGCCAGCTGTCTTCATTTCCTCCTGATCTCAGTCTGCAGCAGACTATCTCTTGAACCCCATCTCCTCTCTCCTACACAACCAACTCTTCCACTCTGTTGGCGTTTCTAGACTATATCCTTGAATAAACCTTTAAGGAAACTTTTCAGAGGAGTATTTGAAGCCAAGAGTGGTGATACAGGCCTGTAATCCCAGCACTTGAGAGGCTGAGGCAGGAGAATTGCCATGAGTTTAAGGCTAATCTGGGCCACATAGCAAGTCCAGGCCAGCTAAAAATCCTTGTCTCCCAAAGATCAAAGAGCCTATGAAAACTCTCAAGTTTACAAATCTGAAATGTCCTTATTTTGTCTTCTTACTAGATAGTATAGCTGAGTGAGGTTTATAAAGTTATCATCCTGAGACCTTGGAAAACTTTCCTCCCTTCACTTTAGTTGGGCCCATGGTGCTGATGAGTAGTCTCAAGTCTGAGACATTCCCACTCATTTAGGTAAAATAAGGGTTTTTTTCTATCAGTGTTTGAAGTTTTCTCTTTAAGATTATTAGGATGTATTCAGGTACAGGTTTTTTTCCATTTATCATGCATGTCAGTGGTTAAGCTACATCACTGTAAAAAGACATCTTTACATATGAATTCTTATTTACTGTATATTTACATTTCTTACATAGTTTCATATTGTCCCATATTTGTTCATGATTGAAACTTTCTTTTGTCCTTGAATTTTAAATTTTATTTTTTTTAATTGAATTTCTATGTCATGCAGAGCATGTTATTCAACTTTATGCCCCCCTTCCCCATTGGTACCCTCCCCCACACACACGCTGGAGATCATATATTCTGTCATTTGTATTAAGGGCTATCATGTCAATTGTGTCCCCAGACATCCCTCAGTGCTAGTTCATCCACTGGGGTCTAGTCAGTCTTTCTAGAGTCCCTCCCTTTAAGAAGATCAGCTCTTCCTCACTCAGCAGTAACCAGCTCCCAATAATTCTTTGACTATGATTGGGGACATTTCCACAGTTCTGTGCTGGGTTTTTGTCTGCTTGAGTTTGCATGGATCTTGTGCATACTGACAGCATTGCTGTAGGTTCATACAAGCAAGGACATTATAGGACTGTATTTCCATATGGTCATACGCCTCTTCTCTGGCTCTTATAATCTTTCTGCCCTCTCTTCCACAATGGTCCCTGACCCCTAGGTGAGTAGAGTTTAAATAGGAGTCACGTCTAAGGACCACACTCTACAGACTCTTATCCTTTATGTTTTGGTCATTTGTGACCTTTTGTGTTCCTGGCCCTCTGTTACTTAAGGGAGCTTCATTGATGAGAATTGAGAGATGCATTAGTATTCTCTTTGCCCCTAATTCTGTGTTCCATGAGCCTTACGTGTAGAGGTTGCATCATAGATGCAATTTGCTTAGGCAGTTTGCAGACAATCTCTGTGTATGACCAGTTGTGAAACTCTGTAATAACCTCTGTCTGTTGACAAAGAGGCTTCTTTGATGGGTGGTGACTGGGACACTTGTCTGTAAATATTAGGATCCATATTTTGCACATAGCCAGAAATTACATTTGTCTAGGGGTATAACAGCCTTGGGGTTTTCTCTAAGATCTATGATCTCTTCAGCCATGTGTAATTTGGCTTTGTTTACAGTACCACACATGAGTTTCCTGCCAGTAAGTGGGCTTTAAGTCCAATTAGGTAGTTGTTGATTATCCCCAATATAAAAGTGCCACTACTGCACCAGTGTCCTTTTATATGTTGGTCATTGATGTGGTTATTAAGCCATAAAGCTGGGGTTGGACCATCAATTGATGTTGTCCCTTAGCAGCTCACATAGTGTTCTCCTAAGCTCTGAGAGTGAGCCTTCAGGGGAAATGGTTTCCAGGTTACTTCTGGCTCCATTGTTCCAAATCCTATGTCCAAAGTCTGCCCTGTCTTCAGCAATAGGGTCTTGCCTTCAAGTTCTGGGAGGACACCAGGGCTGTGGCAATGGGCTGTGTAATCTTGGGAGTCTTTTGGAATATCCATGACCAACAACTCAAAGAAAGGTTTCTCCTGTCTGACACTGTTTCTTGTTGTATAGCCTTCAGCTATGTACATGGACTCGTGTATGAGTAATTGTATGTGTAAATTGTCAGTAGGTTTTTGGACTAGTATGATTCCCTCTGGTTTTTTACTAGCTAGGCACTATTTATCTTCTCTCCCTTTCCCTCTCCCTCTCCC
>VZQC01006199.1:226309-256373 GCA_009823505.1 Rhizomys pruinosus | reverse complement strand
CCCTCCCTCCCTCCCTCCCTCCCTCCCTAACTCCATACCCTCCTCATTTACAGTATCCCCATTTCTCCCTTGGTAATTCCTGTTCCCTATGGTCCCCCCTCTCTTGAGTTTCTTCTTTCCTCTTATACCCCATAGTTCCTTGTATAATTTTATATTTTCCCATATTTGTTCATGGTTGAAACTTTATATTGTCCTTGAATTTTTAATCTCATTTCTTGTTTTTACCTCTGCTTTTTTAACCCCTTGTCATGCTATTTTCTTACCTGTGTCCTGTTTTTGGTACTTAGAGTGTGTATTCTGTCTCCTTAAAGTTAAATATAGACATCACATAATTTGAGTCATAACTACTTCAGTATGTGTCTGAAAAATTTATTCCATTGCTTCTCAGCCTTTTGGCCAAGAAAGTATATAAAACTTAAGTATTTTAATTTCTAAAATATAAACAAAGCTCTAAGTTAAGGGAAGTAAGTACACAGCTTACCTGAAGTTTTCAGGCAAGCATGTTCTGACTGCTATCTGAGTAAACAGGATATTCATTTAGGCTGTGGTTATGCTAGTGCTTTTGTGTGCAAGGCCATCCTTTTCTCCCATTTGTGGTTGGCTCTTGAGACCTAACCTCTCTAAAGAAACTCTTCTATCATCAATGATTTCCCTCTAGAGATCGGTAATGTTTAAATTGGTCTATTCTACCCAAAAGTATTTCTGTGGCATAAAGATTTGAGAACATGGAAGATAATATTTATGATTTTAACAAAGCCATTTTCTAATTTCACACTTGACTATTAAGAAATTTGGCATTTGGTTATTTTTATACAATATTTTAAAGTCCTAATTTTATGAATGAAAGTTATTAGCCTTGCCAGGCGTGATGGTACACACCTTTAATCCCAGCACTTGGAAGGCAGAGGCAGGTGGATCTCTGTGAGTTCAAAGCCAGCCTTGTCTACATCGTGAGTTCCAGGACAGCTGGAGTTAACAGGGTGACTCTGTCTCAAAAAGGCCAAAAAGGTGGGGGGGGGGGATTAGCCTTATGACCAGGCATGAAAAATGTCTACAACGTCTGTATATAAAGAAATTTAAGCCCGGCGTGATGGCGCACACCTTTAATCCTAGCACTTGGGAGGCAGAGGCAGGCGGATCTCTGTGAGCTCAAGGCCAGCCTGGTCTACAGAGTGATACAGAGTGAGTTCCAGGCCAGATGGGGCTAGAGGGAGACCCTGTCCCAAAAAGACCAAAAAAAAAAAAAATTTAAAACTAAGGCTCTGGAAATATCAGAATCACCAGTCCAGCCACTCTAACAACTGGATAAATTCTAAACCAAAGCGGAGTGTAATAGCACAAGCCTGTAATCTTAGCACTCAGGAGTCTGGGCAGGATTATGAGTTCAAGTTCTAGGCTAAATAGTGAAACTCTGTTTTAAAAAGAAATTGGGTCTGGTAAGAGGGCTCAATAGTTAAGGCACTGGCTACAGAGGACCAGGTTCAGTTCCCCAGCATCCATATGGTGGCTAACAACCATCTCTAATTTCAGTTCCAGGGGACCTTCTTCAGGCATTCCATGTGCATGGTGCACTTACATACATGCAGACATCCACAAAATTAAAATAAACAAAAATTTTAAGCAGAATATAGAAATAAGTAGACAACCTTCAAAGAGTCAAAAGTCTAATGATTTGTTGATGTCATGATAAGCTGTAGGTAGGATTCCAGGTCCAGTTTAAAGAGAAGAGAGTTTGAGGGGTGGCCAGCATTTGAAACCAGCCTGGCACTAGAAGCACTCAGTGATGGGGAAAAATTGGCCAAGGGTGAAGCCTTTCTTGGAGGAGGGACAACATTGGCACCTTGTCCAAGCATGACTCCTACCGAGGAGAGAATTCTGATGAATAGCCTTCACCTCACAGGACTGCCCCTGGGAATGGAGTATTGGTTTATAGCAGTGGGTGGTCTAGATGACCTCACTGGGCTCCCAGTGCCCAGCAGAAGCAAAAGTCTCTGAAAACACTATCCCAGTTCTCAAATGATTTTTCTATAGAAGTGTCCAGATACAACCCCTGTTTAAAAAGGAAAAATAAATTAGGATGAGATACTTGATGAGATCTAACAACACAAACACAAGCCAAACCCAACAGAAACCACAAGAAAAGTAGACAGGTTCAAATCTACGTGCAAGAAAAGTACAATGGCACAAGTATGATTATTATTTTTATATAGATAAAAGCCACACTTGAGAATTTCAGGCAAATTATTAATTTCTGGAATTAAAAAATAATAATCTAAGGGGAAAATGAGGCTTCTGGCAGATTAGCCTGAAGAAAATAACTGGAAGATGTCTTAGAAGAAGGAATTCAGACAGAAGCTTAGACTCCAAAGGGCAAGTACAGAAGAACAAGAGACAGATCTATCATGTTTAGTTGAAGCCCTGGAAGAAAAGGAGTAACAAGCCGAGGCAGCATTGCAAGCTGCATGGCTGAGGACACCCTCACATACAGCTGGCAGCAATGGACAACAGAGAACTCACTGCCTACAGACTTGTAGAAAAGAGGAGAGGAGAGGGGAGGAGAGGGGAGGGGAGGAGAGGGGAGGGAAAGAGAAAAGAGGAGAGGAGAGGGGAGAGGAGAGGAGAGAGGAGAGGAGAGGAGAGGGGGGAGAGGGGAGGAGAGGAGAGGGGAGAGGGGAGAAGAGAAGAGAAAAGGAAATCTTGTTCCCAGTAGAAGGAGAACATCCCAGAGGCTCGGGTGAGAGAGAGAAGGAACAGCAAGTTGTAAACATGGAGATAAAACAAATATTTATAGACAGCAAAACAGTAGTGATGTGCAATTTCAAAATGTATAGAGCCAGGAGTGGTTGTACACACCTTTAATCCCAGCCCTGGGAGTGGGGTACAGAGTGAGTTAAAGGGCAGAAGGAAATTATAAGTATGGAGACAAATTGTTCAACAATGCCTTCAGTTAAATAGAATTAAACTATTTGAGGGATTTGCATTGTCTGGCAGGAAGGTAAATTAAAATTAGTAGAAAATTTTATAAGGATACATATCATAAGCTTAAGGGTAACTACTAGAGTACTAAAAATTTGTCCAGTTTCTAGAAAGGGAAGGTTAGAGAATAAAATGAAATAATTTAAAAATAAAACACCCAAAAGCAAGAAAGAGAAGGGAACATAGTTTAGGCAAGACACATGTAAGATGACATGACACTAAATTCATCCTTAGGATACTTAAATATCTATATTAAAGGGAGATGGACATTTACAGTGGGGAGGAGGCTGTTGATATCAATTTTAACATGTAATCCTTTTCTAATCTCTAGGTAATCATGTGACCATGTTGACTGTCTCTGGCCAAAGCTGGTAGGCTTCTCTTTGAACAGAGTAAAATAAAATGCTTAAATAAGAGACATCAGGCAGAGCTGAGAAGAGAGGTGTCAGAGAGTAGGAGGGTTGAAACCAGATCACTGTGCAGCCTCGGGGAGCCCTGCCTTGCCTCTGTGGCTACTTTTCTTACTGTTTTCCTTAAATATGATAATTAATGCTTAGTTGTCATCTAATGAAAGTCTCTTATTAAAAGATTGTTTTCATAAAAGAGACCAAAGCACACCAGACCTAAATAAATAAATAAATAAATAAATAAATAAATAAATAAATAGGACAAGACAGGGCTCTGGAAAGAGAAATGTTAAGAGTTAGAAATGTCCTCATAGTGATAATATATTTCAAAACAAGACAGATTTTTTTGTTGTCCTTTTAAGCCAGAGAACAAAGCAAAATGTTGGTGGCAGAAAAATTAAAATAAAAAAGTTGAAGAAGCCACTTAACAATAGAGTTTGGGACAGGAATTGGAAAACAAAAAATAAAGTTAGATGGCAGTGCCGAGGTATAATATCAGAAAATAAAGTTTTCAGGGCAAGAGAGCAGAAAAATGGAAAGACATCAAAGACTTCACAATAAAAAAAAAAAAAAAACATTTGGAAAGACTCAGGTTTAATAGAGAGGAAGGCTCATCATCGAGTGTCAAACAGTAGTTATGTCAAACATAACGTGCCTTAAGGCAGTGTTATGAAATCACAGAAACAGATCTCCAAGCTTTCAAGTATGAAACAGAAAGATAGACCTAAACAGGATTTGAAAGATAGTACCTAAACAGGATTTGAAAGCGGACTGGCCCTGAACCAGTGCTGGAAGCTAGAAGATACGTGTGGGACAGCATGGTTCTGGAGGAAGATTATTTCCAAACTAGAATTCCAAATCTAGATATGTAGAAAGAGGTACACACGCACACACACACACACACACACACACACACACACACACACACACACATATCTTCAGAAATACAAAGTTTATAAATATGTTTCCCATGCATTGGTTCTCAGAATAATCACAGGAAAACCTGCCCTGCTAGAAAGAAGGAATAACAAGACTAGGGAAAAAGTAAGAGTTTAGTGAATGGACCTAGAAGGCAGTAGAGTTTCTAAATGACAGCAAGGTTTCATGTCTGAAACAAAGAGTTTCCTGGTCAGACTGGAGCTTGCACAGAGGTGTGTGCTAGAGGAAATTAGAGAATGCATGAGGTAGCCAAAGTACAAGAGAATTAAGTAAACAAGGAAGAGTTTCAGGATAAAATAATGTTAATTACTAAAAAAAAAAAAAGTCAAAGGGAGAAATGAGACAATAAACATCTGGGAAAGGAAAATTTATACAAAGAGGAAAAATAATCCTAATACAGCATTACTACCTGGCCTGGGTTTGAGTAGTACTTACACAGCCATAGGGTAAATAGTGAATACATTAGGAAGAGAAAGGCTGGAAACAGGAGCGAGAACTGAATACTTGCTTCCAACAAGGAAGAGTCAGTGATCTCTTAAGCTCAAAATTCAGAAGAAATAAAATTATTGAAAAGTGAGAAATATTAAAATACTCAGCAAAAAGAACTGAAAGTAGTTGTGTCTATTGAGCAAGAAATAGAAGGTTAGAGGTGGGCCGGGTTTGCTCCCCTTCAAAGGTTAGCGAGCATGTATTGTTTGCCCTCCCCTCTCATCCCTCCCACTTTCTCTCTCTCTCTCTTTCTTCTTTGGCACTGGAGATTAAAGTAGGTCCTCACACATTGCCTATAAGCATTTATAATGTTGGTAAATATAAAAACTAAATTGAGAAAGCCACTTACTTGTAAAATAACATCTTTAATGAATAAGGAGACATTAACAAAGATCAGTTCCTTTGCATTCATTTAATTCAATTGTGTTTTCTTTTGGGAGCTGTTTGAGTCGGAAGTAGAATACCATTTATTTGTCTCAATACAGGACTTTAACCCCTTTCATAATTTGAAGTGACATTACTAAATTGTGTAACATGTATTCTAGGTGTGGCTTTAGCTGTTATTCTCTGTCAAACCCGACATATCAGTGACAGTGTTTTCCTAGAAGCTGCAAAGGTAATGTTTCAAATATTCCTGATTTTATAAAGTATGAATTATAAAGTTGAACAGATCTTAAAAGCAGAGGCAGCCAGGCATGGTGGTGGACACCTTTAATCCTAGCACTTGGGAGGCAAAGGTGGATCTTTGTGAGTTCAAGGCCAGCCTGGTCTACAGAGTGAGTTCCAGGACAGCTGGGGCTACAGGGAGACCCTGTCTCAAAAAGACCAAAAAAAAAAAGCAGAGGCAGTGGGTTAAATCTCCCTGTGAATGAAAAGGAAGTTCCCACCCATTACCTTGTTATTATCTATCTACTTCTGTATTATGTCATTTTTTTAATCATAACTTTGAAATTATATATATATATATACATATATATATATGTATATATATATTGTATATATTGTCTTTTTGAGACAGGGTCTCTCTCTGTAACACCACCTGGCCTAGAACTCGCTATGTAGACCAGGCTGGCTTTGAACTCACAGAGAACCACCTGCCTTTGCTGAGATTAAAGGTGTGTGCCACTACGCCTGGCTCCTTCTATATTTTAATGAACAAGTATTGCTATTGGGCGTGTTGGCCTGTTGGAGCTCCAGACTTTTCAGTAGGAAATCTGAAGAACTCACTAATGCTAATGCGTATTTTCTTTGATTTATTTATTTTTATTGTATGTGTATTGAGTGTATTGCCTGCACCCCTGTTATACAATGCCCATGGAAGACAAAAGAGTTGTCAGATCCCCTAGAACTGGCATTACTGATGGTTGTTAGCTGCCATGTGGGTGCTGGAATTCAAACCTGGATCCTCTGCATGAACAGCAAGTGCTCTTAATCACTGAGCCATCTCTCCAGCCCCTGATGCCTATTTTCTTAACTGGTGTTATTATGCCCAGCTGTATATGTATTAAGCAAAAGATACCATTAAGTCTTTAAATCTGGTTATTTTGACTTAATGGTGAACAGCTTTATTTGTACAGTGATTTAGTATAGTCCTATAAAGCATAAGAATTCAGTTGTCTGTTTTCTCTTTCTCCAGTGCTTTTTCCACTGATTAGACTCTTCTGTTACTTATGAACACAAGTATGATGCTGTTTTTTTTTCCTCAGGCACTAACAAGTCAATTGACAAATGAAGAATTAGCACAAGGGAGACTTTACCCACCACTTGCTAATATTCAGGAGGTCTCTATTAACATTGCTATTAAAGTAAGTAATTTATGTTTTTATAAATTTTAATGACATTTTATTATGTAATTTCATTCTCTAATACACACTATTTTATGTGTTTGACTATTTTGCCTACATGTATGTAAGTACATTCATGTCATGCAATGCCTGTGGTGGCCAAAAGAGGGTATCAGATTCCTTGAAACTGGAGTTTTGGATGGTGGTTAGCTTCCATTTGCCTGCTGGGATATGAACCTCAGGTCCTTTGCAAGAGTAACCTGTGCTTTTAAATGCTGAGCCATCTCTCCAGCCCCATAGAAATAAATTTTTAAAATTTAAAAGGGTACAAAGAGGTAAACATGGGTTGGAGTATATGTGTGTGTGTGTGTGTGTGTGTGTGTGTGTGTGTGTGTGTGTGTACGTGTACATGTATGTTTTGTTGTTGGTTATTTTTTTTATTTATTTCTTAGTCTTTTTGAGACAGGGTCTCCCTTTAGTCCCAGCTAGCCTGGAGCTCACTCTGTAGACCAGGCTGGCCTTGAACTCACAGAAATCCGCCTGCCTCTGCCTCTGGAGTGCTAGGATTAACGGCGTGTGCGACCATGCCTGGCTATTTTTATTTTTTTTAAGCAGGGTCTCCTATAGCCTATAGTATGTCCAAAAGTGATACTGTGAAGGGGACTGCTCTGGATTACTGTATGACTGTAAGCCCAGGATTGTTACATCTCCCTTGCCAGAGGCTAGGGGTGGGGGCAATTAGCCGCTTCTTCAGAGATTGGCTTTCCTCTTTGGGAGGGAAGGTTCAACACCATCTCCTTTGAACTCAGTGGCAGGAGGGTTAAGCCACCAGTCACCTCCTGCATGCTTACCTGGCAAGCCAGGTCTGTCTCATGGCTTGCTCTTAACCTTTTTTGTCAGTTCTTCTGTGGGGAAAAAAAATTAGCAAGGGATGTGAACTACTCTTCTCTTTGTGTCTGGGCCTTGTGGCTTTTTCAAATTAAAAGGCTACCTTACATTTACTCTGGCAGTTCTTTATAATTTTAGCTGATGGTTACATGCATGCTCTCTTAGTACGTGTCCTATCTTTCCTTGGAGAATCTTGTCTGCCTCACAATTCATATTTCTTGATTTTTTTTTTTTTTTTTTTTTTTTTTTGGTCTTTTTGAGACAGGGTCTCCCTGTAGCCCCAGCTGTCCTGGAACTCGCTCTGTAGACCAGGCTGGCCTTGAACTCACAAAGATCCGCCTGCCTCTGCCTCCCGAGTGCTAGGATAAAGGCGTGTGCCACCATGCCTGGCTGTATTCTTTTTTTTAAGTGTATGAATATAGTGCCTGCATGGGTGTAAATGTACTTGTGTTGTGCAGTGCTCACAGAGATCAGAAGAAGATGTTGGATTCTTCTGGAACTGGAGTTACAGATGGTTGTTAGCTGCCTGTAGATGCTGAAAATCAAACCCAGGTCCTCTGCAAGAGCAGCCAGTGCTTTTAACCTGCTGCACCATCTCTCCAGCCCCTGTCTTGTATTCAATTTTAAAGACTTTTATTTATTCATCTCTTATAATGGAATTGATGTTCCTGTAGCTTTTTATATTTTGATCAGAAGCAAAAGTTTTTCCACCTTTATATTTCAAGGAAAGGTAAGATGAAAGTTTAGGTTATAAGACAGAGTTTGTCACATGGAACAATCCATCTTAAACTGGAAAAAGCATCAGAATTACCTGGAAAGCTACTTAAAACAGTCCAGGGCCATACTAGCAGCCACTGGTAGCTAGAGGCTTTGCAGACCCAGGTTGAGAATTGCCATTTCTAAGTGATGACAGTGCTCTGAGGACTGAGTATTATTGATGTGGACATCTCAGTTCCACTTGAATCTCCTGGGAGCCAAAGCTGTGTTGTGGATGTTCCATCCTGGTGTCAGGGGACTGAGGAACATCTGGATGAGGGGCAGGCCATCTTAAGCCAAGGGACTTAAGTATACAAAGGTTCAGAAGGAGAACATAAGATCAGAATTCATCCTGAAGGCAGAGGAAAGCCATTTAAGGGTTGAGTGAGACTTTCCGATTTCAAGATAGAGTGGCTGATTCCATCTGTCCTGGATTTGTCTATTTTTTGTTTGGTGCATACATATTAATGATTGCTACGTGCATTTTGCTCTTTGGGGGTGTCTTGTCCTATGTATGTCAGGTGATGGTGTACTGAGTTCTTCACTGTCCTTGATTTTTCTGCTCATTTATTGTAATGATTGTTGAAGGTCAGGGTTATAGTGTTATGGATTCGTTTCTCTCTTCAGTTTTCTTGCTGCCGTTCCTCCTTCATGTCATTTTTAGCTCTTTGTTGAGTACACGCATGGAGGGTTATCATGTCTTTTCCATTGGTGGTGTTCTGGATTGAAGCCATGCTTCATGCATGCTGTGTAAATGCACTGCTGCTGAGCTGTGTCTCCAACCTAGCATGGAAATTTTTAGTTTATCTGTATAGCTTTTAGCAGTTGCTCTCTTAATATGGGCTGTTGCTGTTGTCAATTTACCATAAGAGGGTTTCCTCCTTTTATCATGGGGTGAGAGAAATTCTTTTAGAGGAGATCAGCTGGTGGCTACTCTCTTGATTTTCCTCGGAGAATTTCCTGATCTCTCCCTTTATTCGTTTGGGAGTAGGATTCTGGGGTGATACAGTTCTTTTCCTTCAGCACTTGAGAAATGTACATTTCCCTCTGCCCTCAGGGCTCTTGACATCAACAAATCTGCTGTTAAGCTTTCTTTCTCTCTAGGTAAGCTGTCGGTTCTCTCACATTGCTGTCAAGAATTTATCTCAGTTCTTCAGTTTTTAATTATGATCTGTGTTGTTGTGCATTACTTTGCTATATCCTGCTTTCAGTTTGTTTTCTGACTCTGCAGTTTTTGTCTCCTGGCTGCATTTGAGTTCAGACACTTGAGTATGTAGCTGCGGTCTCCCCCATCTCTTCGTAGGACTGTGCTGACTTGAGCAACACATGTTTTGTTGGAGTCCCACAAGCCCACAGCACTAGTTTCTTACTCCTTTTTATTTTTCCAAGTCTATTTGCTCTTTTTTTCCTGATGAGTAATTTGTTTTTCTGTATTCTAGTTCACTGATTCTTGTCCTCATTCTGTTGTTGATTGTTGATCTGATGCATAAATTTCATATTTCAGTTACTTGAGTTTTTCTGAGGTAAAATTTTCATCTGTTTCTTTATATCTTCTATTTTACAAAGAATTTTTACTTCTTTCCTGAAGTTTTCCAGTTTTTATTGTATCAAGCAAGTTCAGAATTGCTTTCTGAGGAACTTTAATCATGACTTTAAAAACTTTTATTAGAGAATTTGAGCATCTCTGACATCCTGGTTTTGACATCTGTTGATCCTTTTTCTTGTAGTTTGATATCTTTCTGGCATGAGTGTTTTGGGGTTTGGGGGTTTTGTACTTTGGGTGGGGTTTTGTCTTTTAATTGAAACCTTAAGTATAATCTTTTTAAAAACATTTTTAAGTCTGCATGGTGTAAGCATGTAAATGTGTTCATGTATGCATGTGTGTCTCTGTCCCTACGTATGCATATAGGTCAGTGTCTGGTGTCTCCCTCTATTTTCTCTGCCTTACTAAGTCTTCCTTTCAAATGACTTTCTCTGAAGCTGCTTTGCCAGGACAGGGGCCCGTGCCTGTTATTGCAGGTGGAGGCACGAATGCTGACACAAAAGGGAGCTCCTCACTGCTCCCTTCCATCTTCAGCGACCTCTGCCAGGAGAGTGGTCAGTCTTGACTAACTTGTGAGCCTTCTCTGACTTATCACCCCAGTGGCCTCGTATCTGGGAAGTGACATAGCACTGCCTAGTTAGGAGTAGAAGGTCCTGCTTCCCACAAATGCTCTGCTCACCTGTGAGAATGGAAGTCTGAGCTCCCCTCTGCTTTTGTTAGCATAGGTAGGGTTGACCACAGTGTATCTGCGTCTTGGCTGGAAGAGAATAATTATTGTCTAATAAAAGGTTTCTGTGTTATTAAGGTTTCCTGATTCTTGGGTTAGAGAGAGCAACAGCCACTTATTGAGGTTTTTCTTTTGGGGGGAGGGAGCCTCTGGAATCCTTTAGCTCAAAATTTGGGAAGACCCTGTCTCAAAAAGAAAAAATAATTGAATGAGGGTATGGTGGCACTTTGGAGGCAAAGGCAGGCAGACCTCTCTGTAAGACTGAGGCCAGCCGTGTCTATATAGTAAGTTCCAGGCCAGCTGGGGCTAAAAGACCTTGTCTCAAAAAAAAATTTTTTTTTTTTAATAATACCCTAACTTGAAAACTTGGTTATGTGGCAAATACTGCTGCCCTCGAAGCTCTTCTTTCTTACACTGCATGCTTAGCACTGTTGTGGGCTATGGCTTGGTTTGGGGCTCTCAGGCATTTCTAGAGTCCAACACTTGATTTGTCAGTTTCCTGCCTCAGAATCCAAATGATAGAGCAGAAGCACCTGGCTGGATTGGGGTTGGACTCTCACCCAGCAGGGTGACTGTGACCACAAGGTAGTCTGCTACCCGTCTCAGCCCCTTAAGACCACCCTTGCAGCAGGGATGTGGGAATTGTGGCTGGGCACATCCCCTGGATGTGTCTACTGGATTAACGTAGTGCAACTTAGATTTGCTTATTGGGTTAAAGTATTAAAGAAATGCTAGTAATTCTTCTCTGGCCCAAGGAGATGACCAGAACAAGTCAAGTTTATCATGAGATGACAGATCATTTTTATTTTAGCTTTCAAACTTTGCATAGTTTTAAAATATTTTTTTTAATTTTTATTTATTTCTGTATGTGTATGAATGTACTGTCTGCATGCAAGTCTGTGCACCCGTGTCGTGAAACGCCGCGGAGGTCAGAAGAGGGTGTCGGATTCCCCCGGAATTGGAGTTCTCCTGGAACTGGAGCCCCAGACGGTTCTCGGCCGCCACGTGGGCGCCGGGGATCGAACCCGGGTCCCCTGCAAGAGCGGTCGGCGCTCCCAACCGCTAGGCCATCTCTCCAGCCCCTAAAATATTTTTAAATAAGGCAAAGTACTAATAATTTTATATTTGGGGGGAAGTAGCATTCTAAATTCATAATTCATGCCTGTGTTGTAATGCTACTTTCTTCCTCTGATAGGTTAGCACTCAGATAATACACAATAATCTTATTTGTTTTCCAGGTTACAGAATACCTGTATGCTAATAAAATGGCTTTCCGATACCCAGAGCCTGAAGACAAGGCCAAATATGTGAAAGAAAGAATATGGCGAAGTAACTATGTTTCCCTGCTGCCAGATGTGTATGACTGGCCAGAGTCTGCATCAAAGCCTCCCCAGATAACAGAATAGAAGCTGCCCTACCAGTACTGTCCATGCTTCAGGGAGCCACTTCTTTGAGACAAAAAGATCATATTCTCAGATTCATGGTGTTGTCTGTGTTTTCTTCTTCCCCAACACTCTGCTTGGCATTTTTTCCCCATGAATCTCCACTTGTGTTGGGGGTATATGTGTTCTGTTAAAGCCGACTGGTACCCTACAGTCAAAAACCCAGAATGCTTTAGTCCCGATCTACATACTACACCCAGAGGTGTTAGCAGTGTTTGTGGATGTCTCTCTTGAACTCCTGTTCTGCTTGCTACAGGATTTGTTGCTTACTGTTACAGGAATTCATCTTTCACTTAGTTCTTGTAAGGCTACTAAAATGGAAATTTACTCTTGTGAATACGAGTACAAGATTTTGAGAAAAAGCCAGATTTTAACCTAATCCCCCAAACTTAATCCCCCTGTAGTAGACAAATTTAGAGAAATAGGAAAAATTGTCTCCATTTTTCTGTAACTAAATCAAGGCTAACTTTAACATTATGGAGGAGTGGTAGGAACTACTGCTGCCTTTAGACAAAATAGTCATCTGCAACAGTGCACAAAAACCACTTTCATTTAAAAGGTAATACCTTCAATTTATTGACTTCAGTTATCTTATTGACCAAGTAGAAATTTAGGTTCATTATTATGAAAACAAAGTTTTGTTTCTATATAGATGAGGAGATGTGGGATTCCTAATGTGTTATGACTAATGCCATGTGACTTTGAAAATCAATTAGCTGCCAGGCGTGGTGGCGCACCCCTTTAATCCTAGCACTCAGGAGGCAGAGGCAGGCGGATCTTTGTGAGTTCAAGGCCAGCCTGGTCTACAGAGTGAGTATCAGGACAGCCGGGGCTACAGGGAGACCCTGTCTCAAAAAGATCAAAAAAGACCAAAAAAAAAAAAAATCTGAAAGTGCAACAGTAAAAATTCATAGATATCAGAAATATAGAAATTGATTCTAAATTTTGAACATTATTAGGAATGCTTAGCATGCACCTGACCTTGGGTTTAATCCACAGGACCATTAGCAAAACAAAAAAGTGCTCAAAATGGTATTGCCATTTGAAGTATGGGAGAAAAAAACATTGTTAATTTATTTAACAGAAGAGTACTAAGGAGTTTGTTTTGTGAAATAATGAAGTAGACGTTTGCTTCTTTTAATTAAAGGTTACCCAGGCATGGGTCCAGCACTTGGGAGGCTGAGGCAGAATGATCTTAAGTTTAAGGCTAGACTGAGCAACATAGTGTGACTCTGTCTCAAAAATAACAAACTTAACACACACACACACACACACACACTGAGAGCCAGCAAGATGGTACAGAGGGTAAAGACCCTTTCCCCCAAGCCTCACACTTGAGTTTGATCCTCAAGATTTGTGTGGTAGAAGGAAAAAAAAAAACTTCTGAAAGTTGTCCTCTGATCTCCATACCAGTTCATGTACATGCGCAGCAAATATAACAAAAAATTAGGAAAATAAAAGGCTATTTTTCCATGTTTTTGTTGACAACAGATATTTTCAATATCAAATCTTAATATTATAAATTATAAGCCTGTTTTTTGCTTTATTAAAGGTAGGGGCATATGATGAATTAAAATAATTCTACTAAGAAGTTAACTAAATATGTCTGCAGTTAATGTAAGTCATTTATGAAAATGGCTAAATGTAATACAGTTGGTTTATAAACAAGTATCAATTATAGGGTATAAATTAAACTTAAAAATTTAATATCTGAGAGTACTGGCAGGAAGGGGAGACCATAGTGATATCAAATTAGGAAAAATAAGGCATGTGAGCCCTCCTTGGAAGCTTACCAAGCAAGAAGTAGTAATGGAGTTTTGCTCTGAAAAGAGAAACAATTCTGTAGATTAGTTTTCATTAATCATTTAGTAGAAAAAAGATACCTGTTTTCTCATCTGTTCTGAAACAAATTGCCTAAATTGGTGAGGATAAAACTGATGGATGGATGGATAGATAGATAGATAGATAGATAGATAGATAGATAGATAGATAGTAATGGGAAAACTTTAAGATTTTTCTTAAACTACTTTCCAAGGGTGTCTTAACCAGGAGGTTGCTTCAGAATCACTGTGAAACTTCTTATACGTGGAGCTGCCTCTGCTCCCTACCTTCAGACTCCAGTGGACCTCTAAGGGAAAAGCCCTGGCAGGTGTAATTTCAGTAGGCCCCCAGAGAATTCTGATGGGTCCCTTGTCCTTATAGTTACTGCCTTAAAGGGGACATCAGAGTCAGCTGGAGAGCTAACTCAAGCTGGTGTTGCCAATGCTGCGGGGGATCAGGGTGGGGCTGGAGATCTTGCGTTTCTAAGGAGCTCCCAGGTGATGCCCATAGATGGTACACAGATCTGGCTGGCACAGTCTTGTAGTGATTCCTTGCTGTGGAGACTGAAAGGAATGCCTTGTGTAGAGTGTGTGATACCTATTATACCAAGTTGTCTTCTTACAGGGCGTTCCAAGGACTGCTGTTAAAAACTTGATCATGTCAACTCGTTTTCCCTTTTTGTGGTATATTACTTGTAATGAAATATGTGTTCTTATATTTTTCTTAGTAAAATTTTCCTATGCACAAAAAAATGATTTGGTGACCTTGTTTTTGAAGGCTGTGCAGGATACTTTTCAAAAGTTGATATTACTGTGAAGCTTAAACCTCTCTTTCTTCTGACTTAAATTCACACATGGAACAATTTGTCCTCATCTTTTCCCTTTTATTTCTTGTGTTCAGTTTCCTACTTTCTCTCCTTATTTAGCTTAATTGCAGTGGTGAAGGAGAACTCACTCCTATGCCAAGACTTTGACAAGATAATACCTAGTGAGTGCTTCCTCAAGCCAGGCACCATTCTAGGTGTCTTACATAGTTATTTAAACTTCACAACACTTAGGAGATTTAGATGTAAATGATTTCTCTGCTTACAGATGTAAAAATCTGTGGACAGAAGTGTTAAGGTCATGTATGTAGGAAAATGGCAATGGCAGGACTCAAACATCTCCCATCACAGTCTCACCATACCTCAGTCCTCTTTAAATCTGACTCTTCAGACTCTGAGTCTGCAGCCTTGCAGCAGAACATAGCTGTAGAACCTGTCGTGGTCATAGTTATAATTACTAACTTAAACCCTTCCTGCTGCCCGGCATATGAATTTCTGATTCCCATCCTCTCAGCTCTGACATCCTCCCACACCCTCACATTTAACAGATTCCCTGCTTCTAATCTCACAGGGAATAGAAGAATCAGGAGGGAGTGCCCTGGAGCTCTCCTAGCATTTTTCTGGATGCTTGAAACTCTAGGGTCTGTTCTCTTATTGCATATAAATTATTCCATCAACTTCACACAAGTTCAGGATTGGTCCAGATAAAAACAGGATCACTGTGTAACCATGTCTGTGCATAGATAAAACACAGGCATGGTTGAGACCACAAAAATGACCACACTCTCCCCTGGCTAGAATGGTGGAGTACTGATTCTCTACCAACCATTTATTGAGATTAGCAGCCCTTTGATTTTTCTGTGCTTTCTGACACCCAATCCAGTGTTAACCCAGACATTCATTCTCCAAAATCACCTAACCAGATCCAGAGCCCACAAAAGGTGTATGCATTTGTTTCTAATGGCATGCTGGATGCTAGGCAAGCACTACTGAGCTGTGTATCTTGCTGAGACACCATACACAGTGTGCAGTATCCTTCACTGAGATAAATATTACCCAATGTGGTCAGCTACATCTATGCTCCTGGGACCTTTGGCTGGGAGACAATGATAACCTGAGTCTATATCCAGGAACCTAAGGAACCAGCTCTGCTCCCATCTACTATGGTCACACTGTCACTGAGCTCTAAGCCCATTTCCTCTTGACCCCAAAGAGCAGTCTTTCTTCTAGAGTTCACAAGCATTGGCATGCAAACATGGTGTGTAGACAGAACCCTTGGCTCCTGCCCAACTCTATTAGGAGTTTTCTACTTATTTCTTCCTGGGCTCAATTCCTCTCTTTTGATGATTGAACCCAAGACCTCATACATCCCAGGTAAATGCTCTAGCACTGAACTATACCTCCAACCCTCTTCTAGTTTCTTTCGCACCACTCCATCCAGGCCTTTAAAACCGCCCAGCACTCAATGAGACTTTACTAAATCTAAGGTCAAATTGAAGGCTGGGCATGTTGGCACATGCCTTTAGTCCCAGCACTCTGGAGTCAGAGGCAAGCCAATCTGTGAGTCCTGGGCCAGGCTTGTCTGCATAGTGAGTTCTAGGCCAACTGGGCCCATTAAGTGAGAAACACATTTGGCACAGTTTATCGTTCTTCACTTTCATGTTTACTTGTATATTTGTGTGTTTGGGTAGCAAGATTGTAGCTAGAATGTCCAAGTTACTGGAAAGTTGCAGAAATAATACCAGGTACCCAGCAGGCCTTGACCCGGAAGCACAGATCTCCACATTGTGCTCCATTTGTTTCATCATTCTTTCCTCCTCTTTATTTTCTGAATGAGTGGGAGCAGTCTGCAGGTGTGAGGTCCCTTGACCCAGGATATACACTAGACCACCTCATAAGCAGCCTCAACACTTGCTGCATCTCTGCCTGGAACTCTCAAGGTCTCCACAGCTTCTGCTCCTCCTTCAGGATCATACCACGTCACCTCAGGGAGGCTTCTCTGACTCCTCTATTAATAACTGTAGCCCAGACTCCCCAGAACCCACTGTCTCTCTTACTAATTTTCTCCACAGACCTTTTCACTGTATGATATAGTGAGAATGCTTAGTTCTCGCCAAGGAAATTAGGATGCTACAAATGCAAGGCTTTTTTTTTTCTTCATGTTTAGCAAAACACCCAGTTCCTCCCACAATACTCTTACAGTATACTTCCATTCTGAGGGGGTGTGGAGATTTTTCTTGTCCCCAAGCAAGCAATGCTGCAGCCCACAGGTCCTATTTCAATTCCGATGTGGTCTACTTGAAGACAACCATGAGGGAATGCCTGTTCCATGCCTGGCTGTTGGGAGTGCAGTTCCCAGCCAATGAGTGGTGCACCTTGAAATCATCTTCCTTAGTACATGGAGGCCAGGCCCCTGTGAGCTGCTCTCAGCCATCTGCTCATAGTATGCAGGCCCATTCCTGAGAGAAGACCCTGAAGGGCAGTGTGAGTTCATGGCCTCTCAGTGGTCTTGCAGAGCTGAACTGCACTTCCATCTAGACTAATTTCATTTCTTAGTTCGTCCACTGTTGTCACATTTATATTCCTTCTGTAGAGAGTGGAATATACAAAAGACAAATATACAAACACATTACAAATGTTTATAAATACGGATGCATAAGTAAGTGTGCCCCTCAGAAACAATGAGAAATTGTCCTGGCTCATATGCATAGAAGGAGAAAGCACGCTCGCTAATGCAGTTGTGTGATTTTGAGTTGTTGCTATTTTACCCTAATACCAGAGAATACACTTTCTACTCAGCACCCCGTGGAACATTCTCCAAAATCGACCACATACTGGGACACAGAAGAAACCTCCACAAATACAAAAAGATTGAAATAATTTCATGCATTCTATCAGACCACAGTGCAATAAAGCTCAACATCAACACTAGGATAAGCCCTACTGCCTAAAAGAACACATGGAGACTAAACAACACACTCTTGAATAATGAATGTGTCAAGGAAGAGATAAAGAAAAGCATTCCTGGAACTGAATGACAATACAACACAACAAAACCTATGGGATACCTTCAAAGCAGTCCTAAGAAGTTTATAGCCCTGGGTGCCTACATTAGAAAAACAGAAGAAAGGAGCTACCACCCCCAGGCATCTAGAAAGAGAAATCAATAAAAGCAGTAGAAACCTAGACCCAAACCACAAATGGAAAACAAGGCAAAAGAAAGCAACACAGACCTATCAGTCATAACCTTAAATATTAATGGACTAAATTCCCCAATCAAAAGACATAGACTGGGAGATTGGATTAGGAAACAGAATCCATCCATATGCTGTCTACAAGAAACACATCTTACCTTCAAGGACAGNTCATTGTTTGTTTTCTGGGACTTTGTTACTTCACATCAGCATGATGTCCTCTGGCTCCAGCCATTTTCCTGAAAGCTCATGTGTCGTCTTTCTTTACTGTGCATAGAACTCCATTGTGTAGATGTACACATTTTCTCTATACACTCATCAGGTGAGGGGCCTTTGGGTTGGTTCCAGCTCCTTGCTATTGTGAAAGAGCTGAAATATAAATGGCCGTACATGTATCTCTGCGGTGGGGCGAGTCTTGAGGGATCATGCCTCAGGCAGTGGTATGGCTGGGTTCGGGTGGCAAGTTCATTCCAAGTCTTCCAAGGCGTTCTCCACACATGACTTTCCCATAGTGGCTGTACAAGTTTAAATTCCCCACCAGCCGTGGATGAGTGTTTCCCCTTTCCCACAAACCACTCCAGCACTTGTATCATTTATTTTCTTGATCCTAGCCAGTCTTATTGGAGTAAGATGATCATCTTAAATGGTTTGATTGTGCATTTCCTTAATGATTAATGATGTTGAAACTTTTTTTTTTTATCTTCTTTTTTTATTTAATTTATTTATTTATTTGTATGTGTATTAGAATGTACTGTCTGCCTGTAAGTCTGTGCACCCGTGTCGTGCATGCCGCGGAGGTCAGAAGAGGGTCTCGGATTCCCTGGAACTGGAGTTTATCCTGGATTGGAGTTTCAGACGGGTCTCGGCCACCATGTTGGGTGCTGGGGATCGAACCGGTCCTCTGTAAGAGCGGCGCTCTTAACCGCTAGGCCATCTCTCCAGCCCGATGTTGAATCTTCTTAAGGTGTTTCTCAGCCATATCTTATTTCTCACCTGTGAAGTCTCTGTTCAGTTCTTTTGCTCCATCTATTGAGTGGGTCATTTGTTTTTTTTCTTTTTTTTGAGTAGTTTATATATTCTGGAAATCAATTCTTGTCAGATTGTTCTGTGAAGGTCTCCTCCCGTTCTGTGGGATCTCTTCTCTTTCATTTTGATTGGTTTCTTTTGATGTTACAGAAGCTTTTGAGTTTTATGGGTCCCATTTGTCAATTGTCGATCTAATTCTTCTGCCAGCTGCTGTCTGATTTAGGGAAGTCTTTTCCTACGCCTATGTCTTGTAGTCTGCTGCCAACTTTTTCTTCTATGGCCTTCAGAATTGGAGTTTCACTTGAGGTCTTTATCCATCTGGAGTTGACTTTGTACAGTAAGGTAGAGGTAGGGGTTTAATTTCATTTCTCTTCAACGTGGTGATCCAGTTTTGCCAACACCACTTGCTGAAGATGCTGTTTTGTCCATTGTGGGCTTCTTGGCCCCCTTGTCAAATATAAGATGCTGAAATTGTATTTGTTCAGATTTGGATCTTCGGTTTTTTTCCATTGGTCACCAGGTCTGTTTTTCTGCCAGTAACAGGCTGTTTTTATGATTATAGCCTGTAGTATAGTTTGAAGTCTGGTATATAGATCCCCCCCCTGTGTAGGCTCTTTTCACTCAGGGTTGTTTTGGCTATTTGGTGTCTTTTGTTTTTCCAAATGAATTTAAGGACTTTTTTGTGTCCAACCTGTGAACAAACTCTGGGGACTTTGATTGGAATTGGCCATTAAATCTATACAGGAGTTTCAGTACCTGGACATTTTTACAATGTTAATTTTCCCAATCCATGAGCATGGGAGGTTTTTCCATCTTCTGATGTCTTCTTCAATTTCTTTCTTTAAAGGTTAAAATTTTTGTTGTAGAGATCTTTGGCTGTCTTTGGTTAAGGTTTGTGTCCTAGGTATTTTATTGTTTTTGAGGCCTATCGTGAGTGGGAAGTCTCTTTGAATTCTTGTCTCAGGTTGCCTTGTTGTTGGTGTAAAGAAAGGCACTTGATTTTTTAAGGTTAATTTGTATCCTGCCACTTTGTAAACTGTTAAATAATTTCTAGGAGTTTTCTCTGGAGTTTTTAGCATCCCTCAAGTAAAAAATCATATCATCAGCAAATAGGATAGTTGACTTCCTCTTTCTTCCAATTATACTCCTTTAATTTCCTTTTCTTGCCTTATTGCTCTAGCAAGTGTTTCAAGCCACTATATTGAAGAGGAGCGGTGCCAGGGGGCAGCCCTTGCTGAGTTCCTACCTTTAGGGGATGCTTCTGTTTCCTTTCTCCATTTAGGATGGTATTGGCTGTGGGTTTCCTGTATAAGGCTTTGATTACATTGAGGAATGATCCCTCCAATCCAATTCCCTCTAGACTTTAAGCATGAAGGGATGCTGTATTTGTCAAAGGCTTTTCTGCATAAATTGAGATGATGGTGTAGTTTTTGTCTTTTTCATTCCATTTATGTTTTTGATGATTTTATGATTTTATATGTGAACATCCCTGAAACTTGGTATGAATCCAAATTGGTCATGATGATGATCTTTCTTATGTGATCTGTATTCGATTTGTCAGTATCCTGTTTAGATTTTGGCATCTTGTGTTCATTAGGGAGATGGGTCTATAATTCTTCTTTTTAGTTGTATCTTTGCTGGTTTTGGTAATAAGTGAGGCTGGCTTCATAGAAGGATCTTGGGGAGAATTCCCTTTGATTGTATCCTTCTAAACAATTTCAGTTAATAATGGTTGTAGGTCTTTTTGAAAGTTTTATAGATTCTGCCATGAAAACTGTCTGGGCCTGGGCTTTTTTTAGTTGGGAGGTTTCTTACTACCCTCAATTTCTTCATTGTTATGGTCTGTTTAAGCTGTGGGTCTCTTCTTGGTTGAGCGTTGGTGATTCCCAGGATTTCAGATATTCATCCATTTCTTCTAGGTTTTCAAACTTGGTAGAGTATAGGTTCTTGAAAATTCCCGTATGTTTATCTGGATCTTTTCCTTATTGTTGTGATGTTTCCCGTTTCATCACGATTTATATTGATTTGGAATTGTTCCTTCTTTCTTTTGGTTAACAGGGCTAGAGGTCTATCTTGTTTATTCTTTCAAAGAACAACTTTTGGATCATTGATTTTTTTGTATTGTTTTCTTTGTTTCTATTTGCTTGGAATATGTTTTTTCATCCTTTCACTTTAAGGTGTTGTTTTCTAACAACAACAGAAAGGACTGCATCGAAGAACTGACTGAAACAGTGAACTTCTGCTCAAAACAGTCAACTTCCACATGGAGAATATTGAGAAAGACTGAGAAAGAGATGAAAAGCATGTTTGGCAGAATGCATGAGCTCTGGTGGGGTGGGGGAATGGGGGGGACACGGGTCTAGATTTGATAAAAAAATAAAAATAAATTTATGTGAAAAAAAAGAATTGTTTACTAATTCGGGGCCCTGGCAATTAGAAGTGAATAATTTTTATAAATATTTTACTATTTAAAAAAAAAACATTTATTTCCCAGATACATTGTCCCAACTCTATACTGTCAAAATAATCTCAGCCAGTTTGGACACATGCCTCCAAATTGGTATTTTTAGTTCCATGCAATACCAAAGAGGTTTTAGGTGAGGTTCAACTGCCCCATAATACCTTACTACTGGATGTAAAAACAAGTCTTACAACAATCTATCATATATGCAAACATTAAATAAGCAAATATTCTCTCTCTATATATAGGCGGACACTGAGCAGTTTATACTATTCACCTGCCTTAGTCTGATAGGCACGTCATAGCAAAAATACTTGACATTAGGTGGTTTAAACAATAGGAATTTGTTTTCTCATAGTTCTGAAGGCTGGAATTACAAGATAAAGGAGCTATCTTGTTTGGATTCTGGTGAGGGTCCACCTCTGGCTTGAACAATAGCATCCCCCACCCATGAAGGATAAATTCAAACACCCCCCACAGGATACCTGAAATTGTCCCCACTTAGAAGATATAAGCACAGCTCCATGCTGTCACTGTCACCCTCAGCTGCCCGAGAAGCTCTCCTGATCCTTTAGGAACCTCAACTTAAGCTAAACCAGGATTTGTGGCTTTAATGCAGAAAACTATTTCAAAATGAGCTGGTATGAAGCAGAAGTGGAGATTTTATTTAAGATATTTTAATATAGACTTTAAGCATGAGGGTTAGGAGAAAGAGATGTACTTAGAAAATACAAATATTCAAGAGTATATACATCATCATCATCATCATCATCATCATCCTGATCATCATCCTGGTGGCTTCCAAGTTACAACCTGCTGAGAAACATTCTCTCTCTCTCTCTCTCTCTCTCTCTCTCTCTCTCTTCTCTCTCTTTCGCTTGTTATTTTTAGTCATGGACACATATGTGTGAGGGTATGTGCAGGTACATGCAGATGCCCACAGAAGCCAGAAGAGGGTGCAGATACCCTGAAGCTAGAGTCAGAGGCAGTCGTGAGCTGCTCAAGGAGGGTGTTAGGAACAGAACTTGGGTCCTCTGAAAGAGCAGGAAGCACTCTTAAATGCTAAACTGTTTCTGTGCCCTCTCCTTTCTATTTATGAGTGAAAAGATAGGGTTGCTCCAGAAGTGCCTGGTGTGGTTATAACCTGATAAGGTAAAACCAGGAGCCACTAGAGTTGCACAAGAACTTAATGTATCTCCTTCTGTAATGGGGTTTCTGCTGATATTCCTAGACTATTGCAGATTTATAGCAAGGAAGGTAAAAACTCTTTAAGCAGTTATTAGTTGTGCTTGAATTCTTTGTTCTTTACCGGTGAGATACTTAGAGTAGCCTTTAGAATGAGGATTCTTTTCCATTCTGTCTTACTTCAGTTTCTTTCTTAAGACTTTTATCCCTTATCTTAAAGGTTGTTGAGAGTGGAAGTTTCATTTGCTACAGCTTCTGTGCTGTCAAGAGGATAATTAAACTAACCATCGCATCAGGGACATGGACTTACCATATCCAGGGAGCAAGAGTCTCAACCTGTCTGATCTAAGGGGGACATCAGAGCTCAGAGGGTCATCATCGGAAGGAAACCTGAAAGAAAAGTTGCCATTACTGGAGACATGGGGCCACACAAGCAATGTAGCATGCCATAGACTGTCACGGCTGATTAGCACTGGAAATAGCAGGATCTCTTCCTCATGAGGTGCCTGATAACTATGATTCGAGTAAATCATTAAAGCTTAGGGCAGTGCCGGGCGTGGTGGTACACGCCTTTACCCTAGCACTTGGGAGGCAGAGGCAGGTGGATCTTTGTGAGTTCAAGCCCAGCCTGGTCTACAGAGTGAGTTCCAGGACAGCTGGGGGTACAGGGAGACCCTGTCTCGAAAAGACCAAAAAAAAAAAAAAAGCTTAGGGCAGAATCTGACAGCTTTGGGTGTGTCAGTCTTGGAGGACTGAGGATGCATTGTGTCAGATGACAGGTGTTTGTGGCATTACTAAGCCACACTATGGTTGTACCTGAGTAAATAATCAGCCTGACCCAGCATTTAAGTCTAAGGATGGACCTGAACACTTGAGAATGTGTTTCTGCAGATTTCTCAGGGGACTCTGCTCCAGAGTCAGGCATCATCCAAACTTTTATTCTGTTTCTCCAGCATGTGTAAATTAGGGAACTACAAGCTTGGATCTACCCTGATCAGAGAATCTTGCTATTTGATCCCTAGGCCTAAAATATTTCATACATTGTCAAGCATACTTCTCAGTTATCACTGCTCCCAATGAGAATATAAATATGCTGCTTTCAGAGCTTTGATATGTGGATATACAACCACACTCATATTCATTATTTTGGCTGGAGGGCAAAGTGTGTTTCCAAGGGATCAAGGTCAGGTGCCCAGGTCACAAGAGCACATGGCTCAGTGAGCTTGTTTGCACCATAAACAGTAGCTTTTTGGTGCAAGGTTAAGTAAAAGTCGTTAGTCCAGATTCTGTCCATATTGTAAGTCTTTCCTACAGGTGTTCAGGTTTCATTTCTGTTGTGATAAAATATCCTGATAAAAATAAGTTAGGGAAGAAAGGGTTTATTTTAGTTCACAGTCTGAGTGCATAATCCATTGCTGTGAGTAAATGACAGTGGCAGGAGCTCGAAGCAGTTAGTCACATCGAATATACTGCCAAAGAAATAAACGCATGCTTATAGTACACAGGAAGCTTATAGTACACAGGTAGCTCAAAGCAGTTAGTCACATTGCATATACTGCCAAAGAAATAAACACATGCTTATAGTACACAGGTGGCTTATAGTACACAGGTAGCTCAAAGCAGTTAGTCACATTGCATATACTGCCAAACAAAGAAATAAATGCATGCTTATGGTACACAGGTAGCTTTTTCTACTCTTTTTAAATTTTATTTATTATTTTTGTTTTTTATGTGTGTGAGTAAGTATTGCCTGTGTGCGTGTGAGTGCACCCATGTTGTGCAGTGTCCTCAGAGGTCAGAAGAGGGTCTTGGATCCCCTGGAATTGGAATTTCAGATGGTTGTTAGCCACTATGTGGGTTCTGGGATTCGAACCTGGGTCCTCTGCAAGAGAAGTCCGTGCTCTTAAGCACTCAGACGTCTCTCTAGCCCCAGCTTTTTCTCTTGAAGGCCAGGGAAGGGCGCCACCCATTTTCAGGCTGAGTCTCCCCACATCAATTAAGTCAATCAAGATACTTCCTCACAGACATGCCGGCAGGCCAGTCTGATCTAGACATCCCTCCTTGAGACTCTCTTCCCAGGTGATTCTAGGTTGTGTCCAAATGACAATTAAACGTTAGTGGTTACATCACAGCAGGTATATTCACAACACTTTAATAATGGCACAGATCCCCAGTGTGCTGTTGTCAGAATAGTAAAAACCATCAAGTCTTCTAAGATGAGTGTCCTCATCAGAGACCCCGGATTATAAAATGAGCATCGTGATAGCCACATGCTGATACCATGCCAAAACATAAGATTTCATTTTTAAGGAAAATACTGTGAGGTTTTAATCCCTGAGTATATATCAGTGCTATCGGAAAGAAAAACTGTAAAGCAAACCAAGACAGAAAGTAAGGCTACACCCACTGATGGGTTTAGAAATGGGACTTATCGGGGCTGGAGTGATGGCCTAGCAGTTAAGAGTGCCGACTGCTCTTGCAGAGGACCCGGGTTCGATCCCCAGCAGCCACATTACAGCTGAGAACCATCTTTAACTCCAGTTCCAGGGGAATCCGACACCCTCTTCTGACCTCCGAGGCATTGCACCACACAGGTGCACAAACCTACATGCAGACAGAACATTCATACGCATACAAAAGTAAATAAAATTTAGGGGCTGGAGAGATGGCCTAGCAGTTAAGAGTGCCGACTGCTCTTGCAGAGGACCCGGGTTCGATCCCCAACACCCACATGGGGGCTGAGAACCGTCTTTAACTCCAATTCCAGGAGAACTCCAGTTCCAGGGGAATCCGAGACCCTCTTCTGACCTCCGCGGCATTGCACGACACGGGTGCACAGACCTGCATGCAGACAGTACATTCATACACATACAAAAGATAAATAATAAAAAAAAAAATAAAATAAAAAATAAAAAAAATAAAAAAAAAGGAAGAATTGATTAAAAAAAAAAAAGAAAGAAATGGGACTTATCTAGGTGGGTGTGGTGGCACATGCCTTTAATCCCAGCACTCAGGAGGCAGAAGCAGGTGGATCTCTGTGAGTTCAAGGCCAGTCTGGTCTACATCTACATAGCGAGCTCCAGGCCAGCTCAGACTAAAGGGAGACCCTGTCTCAAAAAGACCAAAAAGAAAAAAAAAAGAAATGAGACTTATCTTTGTATTTAAGAAAATTTCTAGGACTAGAGAGATTGCTCAGTGGTTAAGAGCACTGGCTGCTCTTGTAGAAGTCCTGAATTCAGTTCCCAGCACGTACATGGTACCTAACAACCATCAATAATTTCAGTTCCAGGGGATCCACTGCCCTCTTCTGACCTCCTCTGACATCACAATTACATGCGTGCAGGCACACATAGGTGGAAGACTTTTAAAAAAGAAAGAAAACTTTTGTCATTTGATAACTTTTTTTTTTTTTGGTCTTTTTGAGACAGAGTCTCCCAGTAGGCCCAGCTGACCTAGAACTCGATCTGTAGATCAGGCTGGCCTTGAACTCACAGAGATCCGCCAGCCTCTGCTTCCCAAGTACTGGGATTAAGGGCATGCACAACCACATCTGGCTTGATAACTACTTTGCAGATATCAACAGCCTTGTCATCAGGATGTACTTTGGGCTGGGGTAACCACCAGATACAAACACACACACACACACACACACACACACACACACACACGACAGATTGTGGAAACCTGATATAGGAGAAAGGAGGTCACAGTCACAGTTTAGACCCTCCAGCAAGCACACACACAGGTGTCACATCCAAGAACCCAGCCCACCAAGGCTGATGTAAGGAAGGATCCGCATCACAGTCCTAGGAACCCTAAATGATTTCCATATGGTCCAATTCATCCCACTCCTAGGACCCTGAGGCACAGAAGAGTCTGCAAGGAGGCTCTGGGAGTACCAAGGAAGGTTCCTTCTCCCTTGAAAATATGTCAATGTCCAGAAAGAAGTCATCCAGGCCAGACTAGATGCTACCCCAGGTAGATGCTCAGAGATTTTAAGACAAGATAGGCCTGGGGCATCATTTCATCCTGGAATGAGACCGGGGAAACAAGCCACTGGACTCTGGGGCGATTCTATTTCGTTTATGGAAGTATCCAATAGAGGCAGTGGTGGCAGACAGGGAGAAATCTTGGCCTAGGAAGAGAGCCTCCAGGGGCAGGACAGGTACTGGAACACCTGCAGTACGTTGTGGATAGGGACATGCCTTCGGAGACTGTGTACTCTGGGCCCCCAGGCTTCACTGGACTTTGTCCAGAGAGATGCAGAGCAGAGGTTGCTGGTAGCTTTGAAGACTTACTAGATTCCTCTTCTCATCTTCCTCCTCCTCCTACTCTTTTAAATTTATACCTGAAGTACAATTTCTCAGACATTAACAATTATTTATTTCTGATTATACTTTCCTTTTGGATGCTTTAAATTGGAGTGCTTCCTCCTCAAGCCTCCAATGAATGTCCTAGGCTGCCAGGTTCCCAGTGGCCACCTCCCGTAATGCCTGCAGCACTGCTACCCACCAACTCTGGCTAGGACCTCGCTCCGAGTTTAATTCTAGAGAATAACTCTTGAGTTCTTTTAGTCAAAGTAAGAAAGGCATTTGTCCATCCTGAATGTCAGCAAACATCAGGAAACATATCTTTCAAAAAGGAAGATAAGTAAAACCAAATTGTTACACTTTTCTTCAGAAAGTCCTGTCTGTTGTACCTTTTGGTATGTGGACTTTATAGTCCTTTTTTCCAAAGGTGCAAATGACTGGAATAGTTAATATCTGTCTTTCCAGGTGACATGAGTCATGAAGTTCTTTAATAACTTTAAAAAATGACAGTATCCAGGGAGGTCTTGGAGATCCACTAATGGGACTTCAGCCAGAGGAAAGTCTGCTCATGCTTCAAAAAGGGAAGCCTGGTCTAGCAGGAACTGACTTTGTCCTTGAGTGGATGGAACTGGTAAATGAAAAGCCAAAAGGATCCAGGGGCTCCCTTCCCCCCAAAAGAACCTGAGGACCAGATCCTCAACTGACCTTGAGAAAACAAAAACCTTGGTTAATCTGGGCTAACAGTGTGGCCTTAAGTGTCCAAAAGGAAAGTATAACCAGAAATAAATAATTGGTAAGGTCTGAGAAACTGTACTTCAGGTATAGAACTTGAGATCTTAGTAAAAAAAAAAAAAAAGAGCACAGTTGTTTTCCTGTCTTACTGGCAAGTGCAGCTACCCTGTGGCCGCCACTGCTTTTGCCATCCTTCAAAGACATGAGACACAGCTTTTCAACCTTCCAATATGGACTGAAGACTCGTGTCTGTCCAAGAATCCTCCAAACCTTCAGTGCCAGAAAGAGACTGCTGAGACATCCAGCTTGTAGACTGAGCTACTTCTGGGGTTTCAGCCTCTTCAGAGTATAGACTGCCATTGTTGGACTACCCAGGCTGTATCATGGAGACCAGTACAGGAGGATCAAGACAGGACGTGGTGCTTACTGGACCTCATTTGGTGACCATGGGAAGGGAAGACCCCAGTGTGGAGCACAAGGGCAGGACTGATGGTTGTTTGGACTTGCCAAGGAGGAGCCTTCAAACATGACATCTTTCAGCCTAATTAAAAAAAAAAGAAAGAAAAGGAAAAGAAACCATAAGTTGAAGATGCTAAAAGATATATGTGGCATGCATATATGGATATTTTGTAGTGATGCAGATTGGAAGGAACAACAACAACAAAAGACTGGGGTCAAAGAACTGACTGAAACAGTGAACTTCTGCTCAAAACAGTCAACTTCTGCATAGAAAATTTTAAAAGAGACTGATAAAAAGATGAAAAACATGTTTGGCAGAATGCATGAGCTCTGGTGGTGTGGGGGGGCAATGGGTCTAGACTTGATTGGAAATTTTGTATAAAATGCGCAAAACTTCAATAAAAATTGGCTTTAAAAAAAGTGACAGTATCTTGTGACTGTATTAGCTACATACTCACTGAGTGGCCCATTCCTTCCCTGCTTTTTTAGAAATTAGGCTTACACTCTGACAAAGGTTTCCCAGCCATGTCTGTAGCCTTAGAACATCCTGCAAGCATCTATCTTAGCTACAGAGTATTTTTTTAATTAGGGATTTTCAAGGCTAAGGTTGACAGCTTTTGATCATTCCAACATCAACACTAGTTACTGGACAAATTTGTTTAGAAAAGGGTTCTGGGTTATTGCTTACGTCACAGAACAAATCTCCTGTGTTGAAAACTTAACATTCATAGTCAAGAATTACCCAAGACACCTGGTGATTGATTTGATTATCTGGAGTTACTGCCTGGCTTACCAGGGACCTGGGGCAGCATCTTTAAAGACAGCCACTCTCTGAAGGCCCATTCTCCCTGATAAGATGGGACTTCAGCTCCACAGAGATCGCCTCTGTGCAGAGAGAGCAGTGCCCTGTGCTTTTCAGTGCCCTGCTGAGGGTGGTTCTTTGCCAGTTCTGTGGTTTTCCCATAGCTCTGGAAAGTAGTTTGTTGCCCCTTTAAAATCATCTCTTCAGCTGGGGTCTCTGAGCAGCAGGTTATCTACCTGGGGAAATGCAGCATTCTCCAGGACTAAAGCCGCTGTGTTAACTGGTGTGGGCAAATACAGACTACAGCTGGCTGCTACCATTGGCTCACCTGGCTGCTGCCCCTGGCTTACCTGCTCACCTGACTGCTAACATTGGCTTACCTGCTCACCTGGCTGCTAACATTGGCTTACCTGCTCACCTGGCTGCTGCCCCTGACTTACCTGCTCACCTGACTGCTAACATTGGCCTACCTGCTCACCTGGCTGCTAATATTGGCTTACCTGCTCACTTGGCTGCTGCCCCTGGCTTACCTGCTCACCTGGCTGCTAACATTGGCTTACCTGCTCACCTGGCTGCTGCCCCTGGCTTACCTGCTCACCTGGCTGCTGCCCCTGGCTTACCTGCTCACCTGCATGTCCCTTTCTGACCCCACCCCACAGTTGGTAACACTGCTGATATAGAGGGTCTGGGATTGGCCTATGGGAGGTGATCTCACTCTGCCTATATAGGCAACTTGTTGCATACAATAGACGGCTTCTTCATGATTTATGCCATCTAATTTGATGCCCCCAGAATAAGCAATTTCGTAGCCAGGTTGGCAGCTATTGGAAAGCTACCCGTTTTCCAGGGAGAAGCCATGGACTCGAAGCCTTCCTTAGCAGCAGTGCTGTCACATTAGGCTTATTTCTTTGTCTGTAATATTTCCTAGGCCTTTTGGACTGTCTCCATTTTATTTTTGTTGTTGAAAACCCCAATTTTAGGTCTTATTGCTTGCTTCTCTAATTTCTTTTTAGTGTGTGTGTGGTAGGCTGAATGATGAGTTTTTAAAATCTTTTTTTGTTTTGTTTTGTTTTTTACATGTCTTTTTTTTCACATAAATTTATTTTTATTTTTTTAACAAATCTAGACCCGTGTTCCCGCCCATTCCCCCACCCCGCCAGAGCTCATGCATTCTGCCAAACATGCTTTTCATCTCTTTCTCAGTCTTTCTCAATATTCTCCATGAGGAAGTTGACTGTTTTGAGCAGTTCACTGTTTCAGTCAGTTCTTTGATGCAGTCCTTTCTGTTGTTGTTGTTGTT